>OVAX01000085.1:0-140016 GCA_900406405.1 Lepidium africanum | reverse complement strand
TCAGCTGCGTTGTAAATGCGTTGTTAAAAAACGTCCCAAATCTTGCGTTTTCTTGTAGTGTCTATACTTTTTTTTTGTCACTAATCTTAATACATTGTTTATTAATTTGTTTTTGTCTTGAATTTATGATCAAGAGATGCCAATCATCAATTACAAATTATATATGTAAAAAGAAAGTTTGGATATTTCCATAGGTGAATCCCATCTCAGCATTTTGGAATTAAATCAATTAAATTAATTCTTCAGCATAAGTCATCAAATACTTTAATTTATATAATTCATTACGTCGAACGTTTAAACTNAGCATAAGTCATCAAATACTTTAATTTATATAATTCATTACGTCGAACGTTTAAACTTTTCGTCCACTTTACTCTCACAAATATATATATATATATATATATAATATTATTAATCTATATATATATAAAACATATTAATCTTCTTTTAGGTCTATATATATATATTATTGATATTATATATATATAATATAACATAAGGGAAAGTATTATACCAATTCAATTATATGCATCATGACATTTTTTGGCATGAGAGTATTCATATTGAATGGCTAATTTTAATTATGTCATATTATATATTAACCCTTAAACAATAATGACACCTACAAACGTCTTTAGTAGGAGTACTCAAACACTAATGACTCCGCGCGTGTAGATGGCACGAAATCAGTTTCGAAACTTTCGTAATTAACACATTCTTCACTACCCATTACTATCATAAAGATTGAGTTTAAACAAAGAGTGACTTCTCGCCTCCGAGGTTACGTTTACTAACTATAAAAACAAGCAATAATTTGTAATATGAATAGTCCTTCTCCATTGGTTATAAATCTTCTCCGCACCTCATTCTTCCACATCTTTAAAAAACGTTTAACATTCTGTGCTCCTCCTAAGGTCCTATCCAATGGATTCTCAAGCCCACAACTTATCTTCACTCTTACCCCAAAGAATTCCTCTTACTCAACTTGTTCTTGGAAAAACAATGCAAAATTATTGCAGTCCGCATCTTGCGTATGTGGGAAGCACGGAACCACACCCAAAATGGAACTCTACTAAGTCTCGACGTCTTGTTATTGGATGAAAAGGTACACTCTCTTACTAATGAACTTATTGCAAAATGATTATGAGCTCCTCACATTCCTTACTTCTCCTTTAAACTACGCTCTTTTCAAAAACATAAGGACACTTTAATTACAGGGTCAATTTACCATCGCTGTATCCACAAATTCAAAGACCAGCTTGAAGTAGGAAATATTTACCTTCTCAACAATTTCGAGATTGTTGAATCCTACAGCTGCTACAAGGTCACATATCATTCACACACTCTCCGCTTTTTAGATACAACTCAAATCATAAAAGTTGATGAAGATATGTGTACAATCAAGCTTGAAAAATTTCGACTTCAGCCTTTGGCAAAGTTTCAGGAATTCGCAGATACCAATATCCACTTATTCGGTAAGAAAAATAAAATCCTAATTATATTACTCTGCACTAATTATTTCATAACAACTACTTTAATCTACTGTGCCATGTGTAGGTGTTGTCGGATAGTAGTGCAAATTAAGGGTTCACATCTGATGGATCATACCTCACTACAGAAGATCCTTCTTCTTCTTCTCCTCCTACAAGAGTTCGTTTAAACTTATTTTACTTTCTTATTCTCACAGCCATAAAAACATCTTAATATAAAACTTGAACATCAATGCAACGGTCTGTATAACGCTCTGGGATGACCAAGCCTCCAACTTACATAAAGAATATGTCAAATCTGGTGGGTGGAAAGATGTTATTGTGTGCACATACTTGAATCCAAATTACTATGCAGGTAACAAAGACAACTCTTGGTTAATTACATTTATATATATATATATATATATATAATATGAGGTCAATATTCTACACGACCTCCAGTTAAGCTAAATCAACAATTAATATTTTAATCCCACATCTCATTTTCCTTTTAGGAAACCTCTACTTGAACTCAACTAGCAGAACCAAACTCTATGTAAACTACGGCCTAGAAGTAGTGGAGCAATTTATGAAAAGGTAATTAATTTGGTGTTATATAGAAGTAAATAAAAAGATTTATAGTTTTGCATTTCCAAATATGTCACTACTATGCTAACAAATTCAGTTATATTCCAATAATCTAGGATGGGAATAGATAATAATGTCTAACCTCCAATAATTGTGGAAGAAACAAATGTTTCAAAGAATCTTGAAAATTGGAACATTCAAGAGCTGATGCAATACATAAGTAACGGATCAAACGAGGTACACTTTTAAAATATTCAAATTTACCAATAATCTGTTCACTTATTATACACAAAACGGAACCATGGGCAATTTTGACATGAAGGAATGAGAAGTATTTTGCCAAGAAAAATCACTTCCATTTTGTCTCGCAATGGCTGGCAATATTTGTCATGCACATCATGCTCGAGAAAACTTGAACAGGTCGGCTCAAATTTAATATGTTATTCTTGTAAAAAAACTATTACGACTCGAGTTTCAAGGTTAGTTTCAAACAAAAAAGACAAACTTATTTTCCCTAATAACTACACACTTTTTCCCCCTTATATTATTACCATGTTTACAACAGGTTCTGAGTGTAATTAGAAGTTTTGAGTTCTGATCAAACAACAACCTCCGTTTTATTCGATCGAGACGTCAAAAAGCTTATTCATACTACAGCTGAAGAGCTTATGGTCAAGGAGGTAAGTTAAACTAATCTGATGGTGAAAACAAATAAGGAACATGAATTCATTATTCTTACAAATCATAATGTTAACTTATATAGGGACTAAAACGCGACGACACTTTTGATCCAACAACAAAGTCTTCTTCAAATAGTTGGAAAGGAAATGGAATTTCACATCAAAATCACAAAGTACAACTTCAAAGCTGTAAATCAAACATTCACAGTTTCTTGGATCATCAAAGAAAATTTAGCTAAAGAGGTAACTTCTATACAAAAGTACACCAAATATCTCATAGTTCGGCAGAACAACATTAATATATTATTCTATGTTATAGGCCATGCCAAACTCAAATGCAGAAGATACGAAAGCAGATAATATCAAAACAGAAGATGGAAAAAAGCTACCTACTTTTGAAATGGAAAGCGAACAAAATCACAAAAAATACGTTTGGCCTAATTGTACCCAGACATGAGTGCCCAATCAATAATTTGAGGACACTTGCTTACATTTCCCATTTCTATAATAAAGATGTCAGCGTGAGATACATTAATTTAAATTTTGCTGATAGATATTGATCTTCGTGATAATAAATCAAATGTGATAAACAAGCTTTAATTAACGAATTCAGTTTTGTTTTTAAAAATGTCAAAAGATATGGCATAATGGTGAGTTCTTTGACCAGTCTTAGTTGTAGTGTCTACACCATTTTCACCATTTGTGATCCCGGTTATCTCAGTCCTACTGATAACCATAACCAAACCAAAATCAGTATTTGAATTGGTACATAAACAAAATCAGAATATGCTTGAAAGAAACTTACTTCCTCCCGTTTTCACCCCCAATATCCATCTTGATCTTTAACCGTTTCCTCGATTTCATAAATCACTGTTTTTACAAAACAAACCGATATCAGTAAAACCAAAAATTAACGTTAACTGAAAAATAATTTATTTTCAGATTAATTGTAGACCTGAAAGGTTCCTCGCCAATGCGTTTGATAACACCATTAGATACAAATGTCCAAATTTTCCATTGTAATTTATAAACACTACAGCGAACGTTACTGTGGGCGTAAGAGTTTCATGGTTCTTTTAATCTTTTTTTGCATGGTAAAAATTAATGCACCATCCACCAACCAAAAGTTCAATATAGCTAAACCAAACACAAATAGCGCATTATGAGTTTAAGAAATAATAATAATGATCATGATCGTAACAATAAATAAAATACTTGGATTTATTGTTCATAGAGTACGACTTGATGATCGGACATGGGAGGTAGACTATTTCTATTACCGTAAGGTTACACTATACACAGCCGTAACGACTTCTAAAAGACTGTTAATTATTATTAAACTTTCTCCTCCACCTTAATTACCATTATGTTCAAGCTATTAAACTCATTTTTAATATCTATTGTTCAGTAGAACTTCAAAGTCCATAACTTATAACTTTCTTCTAAAAGATCAACTCCTTGAAAGTACGAAGCTATCTACTATCCTCTTACTTTCTTTCTCGTGATATTGCTTCTCACATCGTCACAAAGTCTTGTAAGTGACATACTTATACCCTTCTCTGTTTAACCATTTTTAACAACTTCCGTTCCCCTCCGTTCTTATGAGTACTATTATATTTTTCCACTATTTTGTTAACAATAATCATTTATATGCCTCCGCGTAAGGAGAAACCAATGCCACCAAAACAAATCATAGCAAAAACTAATACGTTCAAAAGAGTCCAAATAATCCGCCCACAAATACCATGTATGTAATCAATTCAACCACACATTCTCTTTAATTTGTATAATTTTAAGTACTCTCAGATTTACGTTACTCTATATTGTCAAACTACCTTCCATTCAAGTACTATGTCCTTATATTGTTAATACTTAATCGCTAACAATCTCAATCCTTGCATCAACAACATGTCCTATTATCAATCCAAATAACACTCCAGGCCCATATCATATTGACACTGCTCTCCAATTCCATATTACTTCATCATCTTCTTCTTCGGGCTCTTGTACTAATGATGTGTCTTCTCTTAATCTATCTATTCTTCATCTTCATCAATCCTTGCATCAACTAAGTTCTTAATCTCTGTAACTAAAATGTCTAATTGAATAAAAAGTTAATGTATAATATATCTATTCACATCTACATTAGACTTCATGTTATCCTAGATTTACTATCACAAATACTGCAATTATATACTGGAAAAAATCCACCACATCCGATTTCATGTCTAAGAAATTATGTGTCCCCACTTTCTTTAAAATATATATGTATGAAATTAACAAAAATTTCCAACACTCCTACAGATATATCAACCAGCAGTGAATGCTCGCGAGGTAAATCTCTTACTTTTACATAGCTACTACTCAAATTTTTTCAATTCTCAATAAGTAAACATTGTTACTCTAAATTAAAATTACTACAGAGATTTCAAGACAAGCACGTGAAAGACGAATTGAAATACTAAGAGCGAAACGATGGAACCGACTAATCAAGGTTAGTATTCAATACATTATTATTATAAAAAATAATATTACCACACCTGCTATTCTATCACATACCTGTACTATAATCTATGGATGTGAATCTGAATAAACCCCTACTTCTTACAGAATGAGATTCAATTTATAATGACATTCAGTTTTTCCCCTCCAATTAAAATAAATAAAACTAACCCAATTATTTTCAAATAGATAATACCAACAAAGACCAAAACAAGAGAAAAACAAGTACGAACAATCTCTTGGAATGTCCTGCATGTCACGCATTGGTTTGGGAATCAGAATGTGTTAGGAAATTAAGACAAGAGAAACCAAAGTTCTCAATATGTTGCCAAAAAGGTTATAAATGCAAAAAGCAACATTTCCAAATCTTGAAATCTCTTTCCAAGACCGTGCATATATTTACGAGGTCGTGTCATCCTCACACCAAGAAATGAAATCGTTGATGAGTTAAATGACTACTTCTTAACAAAAATCAGTGGTGACACGAAGGAGTACCTCAGTGTTGATAGTATCACCAATGATGATGATGATCTTGATGGAGTAAACCTTTTATACACCACAGAGTACCTAAATGCACTTAAGTGCTCAGGTTTACCAAATCATAGGTTACCTTTGAAGCAATACACACCAATCATATTATTGAGAAACATTAACCAAAGAGAAGGTTTGTGTAATGGGACTAGAATGCTTCTCACTCGTTTAGGAGAAAAGGTACTCGAAGCAGAGATACTAATCGGCTCCAATATCAAGAAAAAAGTACTCATTCCTAGGATCATTATGACAACAGCAGATACAAATTGCCCATATAATATGCGCAGACGACAATTTCCCATAAGAGTATGCTACGCAATGACAATTAACAAAAGTCAAGGGCAAAGTTTAGAAAATGTCGGCATTTATCTCCCCAAGTCAGTATTTAGTCATGGCCAACTCTATGTTGCTTTGTCTCGAGCAACATCAAAAAAAGGACTTCGAATTTCAAGTGAAACAAAAAACAAAGGAATGAAGTCAACGATCAAAAATGTCGTCTACAAAGAGATCTTCAACAACATAAACTGCAACTCAAGTGATCTCAAACCCATTAATAAACAATTACCCATATTATCACTTATGACATACATAGAATAAGCAATTGTTATTATATACCGAAGAAAAAATCACTTACCAATTTTTGCAGAATTAAACCAAGAAAAATGCTATGTCGACCATAATCACTCATCCCTGTTCTAGCTTCCATGGTCGCCGACATATCCAACTTAAAACTTCCAAGGTATTCTCATTTATGCACGATATACATTATTAAATTAAACAAGTCACAAAATACTAAAAACTATTTTTCATTCCTCGCTTACGCTTATATAGAACGGAGAACCTACATCTGAAGACCACATGGCTTCCCCCCTCCAAGAACAAATACGAAGACAAATTTAACTAAACTCTTGAGAGTCGTGTAACAAATCAAGACAATACACTCTTTCCTTTTGTTTAACTATTAAATTATAATATAATTGGATGTTACCATTTCATTTCCACACTCAACTCGTACCAAACCAAAACCATAAAATCTCGAATCATTTAACATTTCACACAAGACATCATACATCCATCGTGCATGTCATCCATCGTACATGTTCATATCATACATATAATTAAATCATACATGTTATTCCATCATATAGAACATTCCACACAAAAAAAATTAACCAAATATTCCAATACATGATCAACTTTTCAAATTTCTCTCAACCTTTAAACATTTATAACGATTTTATAAAAATTAATTTCCAAAAAAATCTGCTGTGTAGCGCAGGCACTGACCTAGTATCAATTAATTGTGCCATCCCTCCTAAATCATGACTTTCCATGGATATTATGTTTCTTTTTTAGTGTCCTAAAAGATACTAGTAATTTACTAAATGAATAAATTGTGTTGCTATACAGAAAACACAAACAAAAACTGATAATCGTGGCTGCTTTATTTACCTGTTATGGTTAAAGGCTATTATTTACTATATAAAAATGCTATCAGAATAGTTGAAGGGTTTTTATTGCATTATTCAAATCCTAAATGTGATCGCATTTATTGTGCCGTTAATGGTTCAAACCAAACACATACAGAAACCTTTCAATTTCCAAACTAACTAATGAAAAACATATAGGCTTTATACATGATTGCATCATTTTGCATACTTTTAGTAATTAAAGTTTTAGGGGTGATTGGTTTGAGTTATAACTTGTAGTTTCTACTTTAAATTTATGTGGATCGATTGGCCGTTGGAATAATGGATTTAAGACAAAAAGCTTGTGGTTAAGTGGTATGGGTGGACCTGATTTTAAAGAGTTCGCAGGTTCGATTCTCCTACTATACAAACTAAGTCATAATTTCCTAATCACCATTACATGAATATAAGTCCATGTTTTCGGCTCATTTAAATATACGAAGGTGATGGTCTATCCGTGAGCAGCATCATTCCCAAGATAATAGTTCAAGTCATTTACATAAAGTTTGTGAACTCCTAAGTTAAAATAAAATAAAATAAATAATAATAATAATAATAATAATAATAATAATAATAATAATAATAATAATAATGGCTTTGAAAGATCTTAAAGAATAGTTTGTAAGCCTTTACAAATCTTAAAACTCATCTCAAAAACTATGAGGTTATGTAAATGATATTGTTACAAACTAGTAAAGTTTACAACTTTAATCTAGTTTACTATTACTCAGCTAAAACACACAAAATAGAGCCTACAAGCTTTTAGTCCAGTGGTATGGTAGACCTTAGTTCAAATTTGGAAAAATATATAAGAAATTATGTTTCTATCGAGGTAGTGCCGTACTGGTAGCTAAATAAAAAGACACGATCACGTTTCATAAGGTAAACTTGCATAGATTCTGGTTTGATTTTCACTCAAAATTTGGAGCACTGCTTCTAAAGTAATTGACTCTAAATTTTGTTAGGATGAAATCGAATCTAATAGTATAGTTTTAGGAAAAATATTGATCTTTCAAATTAAGATGTTTCACATATATACACTAAATAAAAAGTATTTGATGAACTTTCATATCCTATATATTAATCAGATTCACCCATATTTATCTGTTATATAAAACTGAAATAAAAACAAAAATAGAAGTAAAGTGTATTTATCTACCATTCTTAAATTATCTACCTACATAGGCGGCTCCAAACACAAAATATTGAAGTAAAGTTTCTGCCCGCCTTATGGTTGACTTTATAGAGAGAGGCCAATCATAGACCCAATAATAGGCCCATTATATGAAATTATAGGTTCAGATTTATAGGCCCATTGATAAGCCTTTTATCGAGTCGTAAGTTTACCCAAAGCATCAATTAAACATCTGAATTTTGAAGGTATCTTCTCTCTCTCAACCCCAACACGCCAAATTGTTCGAACCTTTTATCTGTTCCAGCTGTTTCATGATCGATTTATTATAATTTCTGGGTGATAACTTATTCACTTGAATCTCCCGAACCCTAGAATTTTTCTAGTTTAATTTTTGATCCTTCAGGTATTAATTCTATTACCTTTCTCTATCTATTCGACTAATTCACTCAAGTCGTGTTCGAGTACAAGTAATTTAGCCTTCTCGATATCTTTTCTAATTTCTCTGTATGTGTAGTACCAATGATTGATCTCTAAGTTACTGGTGTTGAAGATCGAATTAGGGTTCTGATCTTACCTGAAAAAACTCTTGATTTGTTGGGGCTTTATTCAGGTTATTTTATTAATTAAAGCAACCGCAAATTCTGAGTCAAATTCTCTTTCAATGAAGTATTGACTCGCTTTTAAACTACTATAGTAGCTCGATCTCGCGCTGAAGCTATGGCGCAGAGTAATTGGGAAGCTGACAAGATGTAAGTCATTTTGTATCTAAATTGAGATGACTTTTCAATTCCCAGATATATGCTTTTTTTCTTTCTTTTAATCCTTATCTTTTTGGTGTTTATAGGCTTGACGTTTACATATATGATTATTTGGTGAAGAAGAAACTGCATAATACTGCCAAGTCGTTTATGACTGAAGGGAAGGTTTCAGCGGATCCAGTTGGTAATTGACCTTCTTGGTCGACTTTATTCTTACTCAATTATAAGTTTTTTTTGGTGATTGTTTGTTAGGCTGTTGAATTTTGTCTTCTGCATAGACTGGCACAAGTTGTTTTTTTTTTTTTTTACTAAGTGTTTGACTCATTGGAACACTTGTGTCGTTTAAATGATGTAGCAATTGATGCCCCTGGAGGGTTTCTTTTTGAGTGGTGGTCTGTGTTTTGGGACATCTTCATTGCAAGGACAAATGAAAAACATTCAGAGTCCGCTGCAGCTTATATAGAGGTGGCTTTCTACCATCTGGTGATATAGTCTTGTTTCTTTAGTTTTTGCTTTTATAACTGACGAGTGGCTTTGTAATTTTAGGCCCAACAAGGTAAAGCGAAGGAGCAACAAATGCAAATGCAGCAACTGCAGTTAATGCGCCAAGCTCAAATGCAGCGTAGAGATCCTAATCATCCTTCTCTTGGGGGTCCAATGAATGCTATAGGTTCTGAAGGGATGATTGGGCAGTCAAATGCCAGTGCGTTGGCTGCAAAAATGTACGAGGAACGTATGAAGCAACCAAATCCAATGAATTCTGAGACACCCCACACGCATATGGATGCAAGGATGGCCCTTCTTAAAACAGCAACAAACCATCATGGGTAAATTTGCTCAGCTTCGTTTTTCTCAGTCGTTTTTCCTTTCCTTACACTGCTGACCCTGCTCATCCTATCTTCTTCTTTTTTTTTTCTGTCCCAAAGTAGTCCGATGGTCCAAGGAAATCATCAAGGAGGTGTTTCGGCAGCGCTGCAGCAAATTCAATCACGAACCCAGCAGCCCACTGTAATTTCTACTTAAGCACTTTACTTTATGACTCTTCAAACCTTGTAATAGACAAATCTCTAAAATATTTTGGTTTGCATCTGAATCTCTTGTACATGCAGGAAATCAAAAGTGAAGTAAATCTGGGTACATCTCCAAGACATTTGCCTGTGGATCCCTCTACAGTTTACGGTCAGGGAATTCTGCAATCAAAGCCTGGTATGGGGAATGCAGGTAAATACATCCAATGTAATGCATAATGCAGTACCAATAAGATAATGGTGGTAAATACTGGGAGCTGCCTTCCTGCTAATTTTTTGACCATAGACTCCAAGATTAACATATTCTCCCTGTTATGTGGAAAAATAAAGTCTTACGAGAACTATTTAATTACAATCTTCTAGATCAAGTCTTATGGTTTTGTGTTTTTTCCTTTTGAAGGACTAAACCCTGGAGTGAGTAGTCTTCCTTTAAAGGGATGGCCATTAACTGTAAGTCACTGGGATCTGTGCAGAATTTTTTTTTTGTCATACCAAGCCCAGAGTTTTGCTAAGTTTTTTGAAAAATGTTACAGGGCATTGAGCAAATCCGACCAGGTTTAGGAAGCCCTCAGGTTCAGAAGTCTTTTTTACAAAATCAAAGTCAATTTCAGCTCTCGCCGCAGCAGCAACAACAACAGATCTTGGCTCAAGTTCAAGCGCAAGGAAATATGTCTAATTCACCCATGTATGGTGACATGGACCCTCGAAGATTTACAGGATTACCTAGAGGAAACCTGAATCCGAAAGATGGCCAACAAAATGCAAATGATGGATCTATAGGGTCCCCAATGCAGTCAAGTTCGTCGAAGGTATGACTTTTTTAAAAATCACATAAAAATGCATATTTCTTTGAATGCCGTGGCATCTGTTGAGCTGCATTTTATCATCTTCTTTGGCTAGCAGATAAAACTCTCCGCATCAAGCATCTCATTTTTCTGTGTTTCTTTAAGTGGTGAACATGCATCACTCTGTCTGTCTTTGTATGCATTTTTATATAATTGCTCAACTATGATATGCTTTAAAGTTTTTTACTCTTTTGAGTATCGTGCCATTGAAAATTTGTAAAATGTGTTTCTGTTATCCTAACGTAGATCTATCTAGGGATCAGAATTTGGTTTCTTAATGTTGACCACATGCTCCCAACAATCTAGAAATCTTATCTGCAATTGATAGCTATTTACTGTCTATTCACTGCTAAGACTTATCAATCAATTTTTTTTGCTTTCTGATTTTCTTTTTTTCCATTGCTTATCTGCTGATCTATAGCATATCAGCATGCCGCCAGTACAGCAATCATCTTCTCAGCAACAAGATCACTTACTGTCCCAGCAATCACAGCAGGTACTTTTATCTGGACTTAATCCCACAAGTCTTAGCCCCCTACCCCAATTTAATTCATGTGGTTTGAACGAACATAATATGTTCTTGAGTGTCGAAGACAATTGAGCTACAATTTCCTTTTCATGTCTTTGATAGAACAACCGCAAAAGAAAAGGGCCTTCCTCTTCTGGTCCGGCTAACAGTACAGGGACAGGAAACACTGTTGGCCCATCCAACTCACAGCCGTCAACTCCATCAACGCATACCCCTGTCGATGGAGTTGCTATAACTGGTAACATGCAGCATGTGAATAGCATGCCAAAAGGACCAATGATGTATGGTTCAGATGGGATCGGTGGTATTGCATCGTCAGCAAATCAATTGGTATATTTCTTAGAGGAATGATCACGAAAATCTGGTTTTGCTTTAATAACATCTGGATGCAGCATGAAGTTGTGTTGTGTGAACGGAAGTGTTTTCTTTTTAGTATTCCTTGCATAGCCAATGGGCCATGTATCTTTCAGTTTTCTTATGACTAGAATTAATAGCTGCAGGATGACATGGAACAATTTGGAGATGTGGGAGCCCTAGAAGATAATGTAGAATCGTTTTTGTCCCAAGATGATGGAGATGGAGGAAGCTTGTTTAGCACCCTAAAGAGGAACCCTTCTGAACATACTGAAACCTCAAAAGGTATTCTAATGTCCCCAAGGATAAAAAATGCTACTAGCCGATAAAATATACTCTAATACGGTCCTTTTTCTTGTTTCAGGTTTCAGTTTCAGTGAGGTTAGTTCTATAAGAAAAAGTGCTAGTAAGGTCATCTGCTGTAGTTTCTCAACTGATGGGAAGTTGTTGGCTAGCGCTGGACATGATAAGAAGGTGCAAAATCTTAATTTCTGATATGGTTTTCTTATAAACGTGCCATGATCTTAAAATATCTGTAGATCATTCATAGGTAGGTAAGCTATTGTTTGTTTAAAAACAGATAATGTGGATGCAATTTTGTTTTGTCAATAGGTATTTATTTGGAACATGGAAGCACTACATGTTGACAGTACTCCGGAGGAACATGCTCATATCATCACAGATGTTCGCTTCAGACCTAATTCAACTCAACTGGCAACATCATCGTTCGACAAAACTATCAAAATCTGGGATGCTTCCGATGTAAATCAATTTGTGTCTCTTTGACTTGTGCCATTTTTCGTGTTCTTTGTGACTAACTACTACCAGTTTCTGCAGTCTAGTTACTTCCTACGTACTTTGCCTGGTCATGCTGCACCTGTTATGTCCATTGATTTTCATCCTAAGAAAACCGAGCTTTTAGTATCTTGTGATAGCAACAATGATATTCGCTTTTGGGACATCAACGCTTCTTGCATTCGTGCTACAAAGGCAAGCCCTGACCTTTCGTATGGTTTCTCTGTGAATTGAACTCTGTTTGCTAATCTCTGAATTTTTAAAGCACAGGGTGCTAGCACACAAGTACGGTTCCAGCCAAAGATAGGACAATTTTTGGCTGCAGCTTCGGAAAATACTGTGTCAATTTTTGATGTTGAAAATAATATGAAACGGGTCCACATTTTCAAGGTAGAGCTGAGAATTATATTTTAATATATTTTTTTTCCGGGTCAATGGACATAAAAGACCTAGATATTTGTTTTCTATAGACTTTAAATCTTCCAAGTGCAATACGTTCTTGTTGAATGCATTTGGGCAATGTTAAAGCCAAATCCCATGCTTAGATGTCCAACGTGTTCATCATTACTCATACACCAACTCTTGTAGAGAAAAATTGTGTCTCATCTCTTCATATACTTTTGATCTGTCAGGGGCATTCCTCAAATGTGCATTCTGTTTGTTGGAACCCAAGCGGGGAGTTGGTAGCTTCTGTTAGCGAAGACTCGCTTAAATTATGGTCGCTGAGCTCAGGAGAATGCATCCACGAGCTTGGAAGCAGTGGAAACAAATTCCACTCTTGTGTTTTTCACCCTAGCTTTCCTAATCTCATGGTCATCGGCGGATACCAAGTATAATCTATATCCTTATGTCTCAAAACATATATTTGGTATGATATTTGTAAAAAGAAGCAATCTCTGTCAAACGATATAAGAGCCTCTATGTCCGTCCACTTTGCGTAATGAGATGATATTATCTCTCAGTTTGTCTTTGTTAACGTTGATAAAACGAATTTGTGGCAGTCACTGGAGCTGTGGAACACAATGGAGAACAAATGTATGACGATACCAGCTCACGAGTGCGTAATCTCTGCCTTG
Organism: Lepidium africanum; assembly: GCA_900406405.1. Taxonomy (NCBI): domain Eukaryota; kingdom Viridiplantae; phylum Streptophyta; class Magnoliopsida; order Brassicales; family Brassicaceae; genus Lepidium; species Lepidium africanum. The sequence goes on along the minus strand of OVAX01000085.1, from coordinate 126,257 downwards.
GCACAGTCTCCTTCAACGGGAATGATTGCGTCTGCAAGTCATGACAAATCCGTAAAGATTTGGAAGTAGAAATATTCCTATGTTCTTCTAAAAAAGAAAAAGTCAAAATAGCAAGTGAGCTCAGGACTTTTTTTGAGTCTAATTCTTTGTTTAATGTTTACGTCAATAAGTTCGTTTTTGTTCTTTTAATGGGTTTGATTCTGTCAAAAGGAAAAGGACTTGTGATCATTCTAATCTTTGTTTTATCATCCTTCTCCATCTTTGGGATTTGCCTTTCCTTTGTTGTTGTGATCTCTAGTGTTTAGAGTTTGAGAAATGTAAGTAATTTCTCTACTAAATTATTGAATAATTTCTTATAATCAACCAATCTCTTACTTCTGAGGTTTCTCTGATAATAAATAGCCTATAATATTGACACTCATTAGTTGGTTTAAGATTCTCATCAATACAAAACTCTATAACACATTGAAACTACGGGTTTATTGCTGAATGGATTTTAATAGATTTTGATGGATTTAGAAATCCTTACAAAATAATGTGTTATTTAATTAATGATTCTAAAATTCATATTCAAATGAGGTGTGATTTAAGTATTGATTTTGATATCTATATATAAATCATGTGTTATTCAAGCATTGTTTAATTTTGAAATTTAGTCTTGATTTTTAAATTGAGTTTATTTGATTTTAAAATTTTTAAAATTCTATATAGATTTAAAAATCCTTATGGATTTCTAAATCCATTAATCGAACCTAAAATTAAGGATGAGTTCACCTTCTTAAGCCTTGTTTTTTCTTTCTATCATTTACTTAAATAACTTTTAAGATATTGAGATAAAATGTTTACATTTAAGAAAACTCAATATCACATACTCCTTTTGTTCTTTATTAATTGATGTTTTAGAAAAAAAATTTGTTTTTTTTTAAGTTGATATTTTAAGATTTTTATGCAAAATTTATTGCATTTTTGGTATTTTTAACTCTTTAAATTCTGCAGATGGATTTGTGATTGGTTAAATTACTTTAGAATTTGTGATAAAATATATTTTGTTTAGAAAAATAAAACAATTAATGACATCAATTATAAAAAAACTGTGAGAAAGGAAATGTGAAACATAAGCAGAAGTAAAAAGCACGGTTACGTTTGTGTTTACAATTATACAAAACACTTCTAACTTGAAAAACTAAATTAATGTACTTTTCTAAAACACATGAACATCATTTGTTTTTTGCGTTTCAAAACAGTAGTGGTTGAGATATTAATTTAGTTTATCTTTACTTTCTCAATCAATAAATTAATATAAGATCTAAATTTAATACCTACTCAAACCATATTAAATATAAGATCTAAATTACTAAAAATCCTACTCTTTTCATTTACTGTTAAAACTGCTTTGAATTTGTACATTCTTCTAAATCTAATCCAATAGTCAATAGGTTATATTCTTTGTAGATTAGTCATAAGATTCTCAATATCTTATCCCAATGCCTTCAAAAGAATTTAATGTCCAAATTACAAAGTCTTCTATTTATTTATTCTCTTTCTTTCTACAAGACTACAAACAAATTTTTTTGTGATAATAAATCGTCACAATATAAAAATATTTTATGAATTTGTGACGATTTGTAAATAAATACAATACGATTGTCACAAATATACATAGTTCTAATAAAAAAGTCACAATAATTGTGACGAATAAATCTAATAACAACTTCATCACAAACCGTTATGAATAGGGGCACAAAAATTTATTTTTAAACCTATGAATTCGTAACAATAAAATTTGTAACAAAATAGTATATAAAACATCGCAAATTATTACTAATATTTTAGTCACAATACAACCATCGTAACCAATATTTTGAAAACCGGACCGGACACCGACTCGGTAATGCTAGTGGATAGTTGGTCATACTGGTTTAAGTAGTTAAACCGGTTTTCATATTTTATTATATATATATATATATAAAATAATATGACAGAATGAATAATATGATTATTCTACAAAGATAATATAACACATTTGAAATTTTCAAATAATAAATAAGTAAGCAAATTTGATAAGAGAAATAATAAAAAATACTCTACAAAAGTATTAAATTAATATATTTTTTAGAAAGAAAATATCAATTTATTTTATTTAATTTTATTAGTCGTCTTTTAAATTAATATTTTTTCAAGTTACTTAAATTTTTTGTTTTGAAAACATAATAAAATATATAAAATAATACATATTAGTAATACATTTATATAAATGATCTATTGATATTATTTATAATTTATAAACATTAATTACAAACATCATCTCTATTAGTTATAATTGAAATATGTGGAAAATATAATAAAAACAGACTTTTATGGAGTAAATTTTGGTTTTAAATATATTTTTATGAAAAAAAGAAAAATACTAGTATAATCTTAAAAAAAAATGGATATTGTTAGTGAACTGAGTTTTTATATTGATCCGGATTACCGGTTTTTGACTGGTTTTATAGGTTTAACTTAAATCTGCCTTTTAATTCAATTCGGACCAGTTTTAATAGCGAGTCATGGCCTGGTTCGATCCGTTTTCAAAACACTGGTAAAAACTCTAATTTTTTTTTAGTAAATGCTTATTCCTTAAACTACATTATCCAAATTCATATTAACAGTGTGGTGCTCAACCTACAGAAGTTTCTAGCCAACAAAAAACATTATGGCCTATAGTAAAAATATATTCTCTTTGTTATAGAAAAATAATATATATATATATATATATTAAAAACATACACAATTGTATTAAGAAAAACAAAATGTACAACACTTTCTTTCTGAAAAATCATTCATCAAACTCTTATGTACAACACAAAAATTTTTTTGTCAACCATTGGATCGACAATAAATAGTCTATAGAAAAAAGTTGGTAAAGAATTTGGAAAAGTGAGAAAAAAAATTCTAAATTGAAAAAGACTTGTTAATCTCAAAATGTTAATAATTTGAAATACTTCTTATCAACTAATTGTCTTTCGATTTTTTATTTTATTTTTCAGTTTTTTCAAATTTTATAGATAATAGTTTTTTTTTTGTCAACATTAGACGACAGCTGACCGGCCTATTAGCTAAATTCCTACATAATATAGATGGTAGGATTCGATTACGGGATGTGCAAGTACGTCTGCCTTTAGTGAATTTAGCACTTAATTTAAAAAAAAAGACAAACATAAGTATATTTTTCTGAAATGATGGTCTTTTAAACTGATTTTTGTATGACCTGTGACAAATGCTTATTCTACACTTTTATAAGCATGGCTTTGCATATTGATCTCTTCCACAAAACTAGATTATAAAACTTTTCAAAGAGGAAATAATACAGAAAAATGTAATAAATCAATAACAATAATAATTTCGAGGGTGGAAGTAATTTCAGGTAGCGTAACCGCTAAATCTTTCCTAACGTTTGGTACACATTTGATGCGAACTAACTCAAGTTTTTACCAGAAATAAAACCTTATTTTAAACAATATATACGTCAGCAATTTCTATTTATAAGCATCGAAATTATTACACTCAAGTTCTAAATAAAATAATAAAAGTAAAAATAAAAATATACGCAAAGTACAGTGTACATTAGTCGCAGTAGTGAAGAAGCAGCCACCTGAAAAAAAATTAAAAACATAAGAAAGATTAAAAAAGATATAAAAATAATAATAATAAAAAGAGAGAAAGAGACAGAGAGTGAGACCCCACAGAGCACTCATCTTCAACCCTAACTTCGATTTTTCTCACACCTCCCAATTTCAGCCCTTCTCTCTCTCTCTTTCCATGAAAAGCGTCGGAAAATGGGGAAATACATAAGGAAGAGCAAAATCGATGGAGCTTTAATGGATGTTTCACCGTCTTCACTTGGTGTTCTTACTCGAGCTAAATCCTTAGCTCTCCAACAGCGCCGACTTCAGAAACCCCCTTCTTCCTCTTCCTTACCACCGACTTCTCCTTCTCCTAATCCACCCTCTAAACAGAAGAAGCAGAAACAGCAGATGAAAGATTGTGGCTCCTCGTATCTTCAGCTCAGAAGTCGTCGGCTTCAAAAGAAACCTCCAATTGTTGTGATTCGTTCCACTAAACGGAGGAAGCAGCAGCGGAGGAAAGACACATGCGGAAGAAACCCTAACCCTAATTGTAATCCCCAAAATTTGGATTCGATTCGTGGGTCTCGTGGTCTTGATGGTTCTAGGTCGGATTCGATTGCTGAGAGTGCTGTGTTTGGTAAAGACAAGGAATTAATCGGTGAATTCAACAAAGACCCTTGTATTGAAACTTCATTTGGGGAAAATTTCTTCGACTATGAAGAAGCCACTCTAAGGTATAATCTTTTTGAATCCTTTATCTTAATTTCCCCCCAATTTTAACCTATTTTTCTGAGGGTTTTTCATATTTTTTTCAGTTTATTAAACATATTATATCTATGAATTTTATATGAAATAGCTTCATGGGATATAAATCTGTTCGGTTCTTAAAAATTATTTTGGTATTGAAGTTGAATTTCCGTTGGTGATTTGAAATGACTTTTGAAAAAAGGACCAAATTTCTTTGTATTTTGTTCACTAAAATTGGCCTTTTCAGTTATTATATTTTTCTGATATGCAAAATTAATGATTTTTTTTGCCTTATGTATGAAATGATGCTATCTTTTCTTTATCTGACACACCAGACTCTTCTCTGTTTCCGGGGAAAAAAGTATATGCACATACATATATTAATCAATCTATTTCTTTTCTTGAGAAAGTTTTATATTTACTTCTCCTCTTCATGTAACTAAGAAGGTGATAGTGACTATTGATTCGTTTTTCTTCAAACCATTTTTCTGTTTCTGCTTTGATGTGATATGAATGTTGGGATTTGTGTATGAATTTTCTCTGTAACTCTTTTAAGCTCTATAGCATTCATTGATTATTTTGGGATTGTGAAAAGTGATTCTTTTGTTAAAGCTCATCTTATGTTCTTATTTATGATTGTAGATTTGTTTGGTTTTATTGTCATCTAGGCTTTCTCGATATTTGGTTGTTTTTGATGTTAAAATCTATTTGAAGTCGAAATCTTGTTTGATATAGTTTGAGCCATAAACTATTGTTCTCTTTAGGTATTAAGTTTTCAAGCATTTTTGAAGCAAAATATCCTTTGGGAGTTGGTTTATGCCTTTTGATCTTTGAATCAAAAATCAACAAGAATTTACTCATTATCCTTTTACAGTAGAACAAGACTGATCAGCTTTAGTTAACCAGTGGAAGTAAAGTTTGGTTGCTTTTGCTACTAATAAAGGAAACAGTTATGTGCTTTTATATTTGGAGTGTATTGTGTGAATTGTAATATACGTACCATATTACTTACTCTCAGCTTCAACAGGACCACAAGAGAATCCACACCATGCAGTTTGATAAGAAAGCCCGAAATCGTTGCGAGCCCGGGATCATCTACAAAGCATAACAATGGTATAAGCGAAACCAACCAAGGAGAAGAGAGTTTGTTAGGCAGCCATCGTCACTTACCAACTACACCTGAAATGGACCAGTTTTTCTCGGGTGCTGAAGAAGAACAACAAAAGCAATTCATTGAGAAGTATGAGTTTCTCGATTAATCTGTTTTGTTGTATAGTAACTAACCCTTTTGTTTATGAGCTTCCTGTTTGATCTGTTCTGTTCTGCAGTAAGTACACCTTTATGGCGTAGTGTCCTAATGGTTTTTGTCTACTCTTTTTCAGGTACAACTTTGATCCTGTGAACGAACAACCACTACCAGGACGGTTCGAATGGACAAAGGTAGATGATTAGAAACAGCAGAACCAGGGGGGGGGGGGNNCCGGGGGGGGGGGGGTTAATAGTTAATACAGACTATATTAACATTATCCTGCTAATTATCGGTTTGATCTTATTTCCATCATCCGTTTTCTTAACTTTTCGAACATGTAAAGAACTTAGGAGAACCCATGTAGCGTTTTCATATCGGTGTTGGTAACATAAGTGGCTGAAAAGGGTTTGTGTAACTCACAACTGATACCAATCCTTTTCAAGCCTTAACAGGTCACCGTAGTAGTATTACTAAAAGTGATAAGAGAAGGTTTTTAGATGTAACCCAGAGTCTGTTAGGGTTTAGTTTTAAGGGTTTTTAGAGTTCTTTTCGGTTAATGGTCAGTGTTTTTTTCTTATAAATCCGGTACAGGTGGACTCTGCATTCTCTTATAACTTCTTTGTCCTGTAACCATTTTAAAGCTATCCTTTTATGTGTATACATGTACTGATCTTAAACTCTTTTCAATAAAGACTTATCCTTCTCTGTCTTTTGTTCTCTTACTTCATCTCAAGTTCTTGTTCTTATCATCATCATCATCATCATCATCACCATAATGGTTCATGTGTTTTGTTCTTCAGACATATAACATCACAATGACAGATGTATGTATATACACTACACAAATGTATACTGATAATGGAGAGACCAGACGGTGCTGTCTGTTATGGCTATAGATATTGTCCCATAGTGGTCTTTAATTTGTCTCTGTCTTCTCACCAAAACCAAAAGTGTTCCATAAAAAGATTCTCTTTCTCTTTCTCTTGAGTGTGTTTGTTGTGTCCATTGTACTTTCCACTATGTGATTTGTTGCCACTATTTTATCTTAAACATGTAATTCATGCCCACTACACATCATCATCATTGTGACCATCTTATGTGATTCATCATGGAAATTTCGTCGTTGTTTGATTGTCACAAGATTCGTTTAGGATTCCAGTCTTGAGACGACGTTGTTTAGACTTTAGAAACAGTGAATAGTTGCCAACTTGCCGCATAATCCAATCCAATGTTGCTTAAAATGAAATTCATTGCTGCTCTCGAAGTTAACCAAGTATTGAACTTCGTGTCTGCAAGTTGCGGCTTGTGGCCAAAACGGTGGAGAGGTACAAAAGAGGAGGTTTTGGATTCTTCGTGTTGGGATATGGTTTTATGAAGCTCAAGTCACTGCCACACACTCTTATTAGATAGCTGCCAAAACAACGTCTGTTTCTCTTAGGAATTCGGAATCTGTTTATTATTTTCTCTTTTTCTGCAAAGTTCACTAACTGTTTTCTAAGGAGTCCAAGTTATTAGTAAGACCTGTACTAATAACTTGTATGCTTACCTTCAAAATATATCAGAAACTTCGGTTTCACTGTCTGAATCTAGATGAATTATCAACTGGATAAGGCAAAACCACCAGAAAGACTGATATTAATATGCATTTCACCACAGTAAACAGTTCAAAACAAATTCAAACAACAATAGACGGAGGAGCAGAGACAAGAACACAGGAAGAGATTTTGAGATTTGTCTTCTCGAAAGACATTAATCACTTTCTCTGTATGCATAATAATATGAGACATGGGAGTAATACCTAGGAAAAAAGAAGCCTACCCTGATTTTGTATAAATACGAATCCCCACTGCTAAACCAAGAATGGCAAGGGGTACAAGGAACTGGAGGAGCTTGATTATGAACTCAGAGGTCTTGTCTTGATTGTAGTGAGGCTGTTTAGGAGGTGTGTATTTAACTTTCTTTGGGATTGTAGTAGGATCAATTTCTCCTACGTAGTACTGCTCCATCATTTCTCTTGCGCTCTCGCTGTGACCCACATCCTCAAAATCATCCGTTGCATCCTTACCTGAAGAGAAAAGAATGATCAAAAAGCTATGGATGAATCTCCACCTTAAGTTAATTTGATGTATATATACGCATCAGAGCCTGAACATGGTGATAGTTGTGTTTATACAAACCTGTTGAAGACAAGAGAACGTCATCTCCACCTGGATGGTCTTCAAGGAACTTGGTCACATTGTACACCTGTATTTTTGTAAATGTTTGAAGTTAGGAAAGGCAAATGAATCCCATTTACAGTATCTTTGAACTTTGAAGATATTTTGACAAATTACAAAGTTTAAAATATGGGAAGATCCATCTCCAAAGCTTATGACCCCAATGACAGAAACAATGGAGCAGAAGAAAGAAAATTTCATAAGGTATTCGCTCCCTTTCGACTAAAACTAGATAAGGTGCACATAAATCGAATAAACAAACAATGATAACAGAATGAAAGATACTTGAGACAAAATACTCCACCAGCAACCATGTCTAGAGGTAGGTTTGGGGTTTTCTGAACATATTATAGGATTTGTTCAATTTACATAGCAAGCTTCTTACACTAAGTAGACTGCGAAAAAATGAGAAGCAACACGAGCTTCCAAATGAAGAACAAACACACCATAAGGTTTGACGTTTCAAACGTTTTTGTTCCTGATCTCACAAACCAGTCAATGAATAAAACAATATATGAGTATGAGTTGAGGATGGGGGATCCATATACAGTATTCCTTAACAAGTTAATCACAAACGAAGATGACAGATGTTCAGGCCAATCAGAGCTCGACACGTGTCAGCAATCCATCCCAAGAGAGGTCAGTGTAGAAGAAACCAAGATGTTTTGTTTGGTATGCAGTATGTATAAATATAAAACAAGATAGGTGTTTCTATATTTCATCATCCACAATTCAAAAGTTAAGACATTTTTTCAATTGATGAATAGATCAAAAGAGCTGAATCCATGGCATATGTCTGAAAATTACAACTTTTTCCACTCTACCCATCTAAAGATTTGATTAGCAGGAAAAAGTTATGAAAGTTTAAAAGCTTAATTTCATGCAAACACAAAGAGGATAGATTTAAGGTCGAGATCTCTTAGTTTAGAGGTGAGAATAAGGAGAAAGAAGAAAAAAACCTTTCCATTGATGATAATCCAACAGTCATGAGCGTGATTATGCGCTGAAACTTCAGAAAGTGTGAAGATCTTTGCTTCGTCTCCCATTGTTTGATTCTTCTTCTCTACCAGAATAAACCCATCAAAACTTGAGACTGAGCTTTTAAAGCTAAAAACTTTATACGGAGTTGTTGAGTTAAGCCCAATTTGACGAATCCGTGGAAAGTTCGGTTTAGTTTGGTTTGTTCAAAAGGAAATCAGGTTGTGAATTTGGGTAGGTGTGAATACCGGTTCTTGTGAAACTAAATTGTGAATTTACTCTCAATTACTCTACATTTAACTGCTGCTATACCAAATTGACAATTTGGTAATCAACTGACGGATTTTAGACACACATGTACCAATGTTAAACCGATGAGTACATTGGTTTGGGTTTGTTTCTATTTCCGGTCGGGTAGGTGGGGTAGGTGGGCAGTGCAAATGTTGCGGTTGTGCTCTAGTTTTGCCTTTTTTCATTCAAGATCGGTAGGTGAATGATGTGCAATAAATTTTATATATGATATATGAATTCTTCTTTAAAACAATGGCTTGGCTGTTTCAGACCAACTGACCAACTTGTTAGGGATGATTGGTTCGAACTTCTTTCTTGGTGTGAGAATTATGGGATTAAAGCTCCATAGATCGATTGACAAAATAAATAACTTATCAACATGCTACATATATATTATTAATATCTTAAATATATTTAATCTAACAGTTAACATGTTCTAAAAAGGTATTTAAAAACGCCAAACTGCATGACTAAACCAATGGGAGGTTTGTCATTTTTGGAAGAAATATGAGCCTCGTTCTTGCTGATATAGTAGCTCGTTTTCCATTTGTGAGATATGCTTAATTGTTATAAGAAGTTTTGCTAACAACTTAGTCTTTGTGTAGTCGATGTTGATCTTGATTTTCGGATTTTGATAGCAATTTTTAGAATCTAATTTTTTTTGTCCTAGTCTAACATTTTTGGGTTTTTATTTTAGTTTTTTTTAGGCTTAGTTTCCAAAAATAATTTTGTATTCCATGGCTTTTGTATTCCATCTTGGTTTAATATATAAATATTGACACAAAAAGACAAACCAATTCTGTACAAGTAAATAGGGGCATTTTATGAATCTTAACATATGTAGGGACGGTAACTTAATTTTAGACAAAGTTGAGTCTAAAATGTAATAAAGCTATACGTCCGGGGCAGTTTTTAATTTTCTGACTTGTTGGGTAAGTCTCTAAATATTCGTAGTTTTCAACCAAGTCCCTGAATCCTTTCTTCTCCAAGTTCCCTGCCTTCATTTTTATATTCAGCCCATAAACTCAAGAACACTCTTTTTCAAATCCGGTTAGAGATTGAAGACGGGTTCCACTGAAGTTCGATTCTTGTTCGTTAATCTGATTTGCTCTCTTTTAGGGTTTTTCAATTTCGATTTAGCGTTCTTCAGTAATGGCGACACCCATGGTTAGTTCGGCCGGAGGATTACTGGCAATGCTCAACGAGCCTCATCCTGCTTTGAAGTTTCATGCGCTCTCTTATCTCAACAATTTAGTTGACCAATTCTGGCCCGAGATCTCCACTAGTGTCCCAACAATGTAATTCTCTTGAATTATCCCCCGGTTTGAGAATTAGGGTTTTTGTTTTCCAACTTGATCTGTTTTTTGCTGCAAAATTCAAGAGAAGATTGTAGAATTCTGGGTTATTTGAGCTCTCATGTGCGCTTATGTCTTCTTGATCTGGTTATTAAACTTCAAATATTTTAGTGAGGCATTTGGATGGTTTGTGGCGATGCAGATTTAATGTGTAAAATAGATAAAAAGGAAAGTGTTTCTATGATATGACTAGCTCTAGAAATTCTGGAGTGATCTTTGAAGAATATTAGTGAGTAATTTGATATCTAAGTTTAGCAAATAGTTAGTTTTTTTTTTGGTCATAGAGTTCAATCTAGGTTCTCATGGACATGGTATTGTGCCTTTAGATGTTCTTTTACTGATAGAATGTAGATGCTTGGTTTCATTTTGCTTCACCATCTTACTTGCTAGTGTTATAAAATTCAAGTAGTCGAGGGCGTACTGGCCCAGCTTAGGTACTATGATACTACTAGTTGTTAGATCTTTTTAATGACGCAAGAGACATGTTTGTTTGCAGAGAGAGTTTATATGAAGATGAAGAATTCGACCTGCATCAACGACAGCTTGCTGCTTTACTGGTTTCTAAGGTACAATTCGTCGTTGCGAAACTTAAGTGATGCCCGGTTGCAGATAATATATGCTGGAGGAATGTGTAATCGTTACTCTTTAAAGATTTTATATTCGTTTCTTTAAGAGCTGGTGGAATTGGTAGCAATTTGGAGTGCGACCTGATATTAATCATGTCATACGAATGTATTACAATATATGTTGTTTCTTGATGATCGATGGTGTTTTATCTCAGGTTTTCTATTACTTGGGCGAGCTTAATGATTCCTTGTCCTATGCCCTTGGAGCTGGACCCTTATTTGATGTTTCAGAGGATTCTGATTATGTTCATACACTTCTAGGTGAGTAATGAGAAGTTTGTTGATGTTTTCACTCTTTTTTTTCTTTTGTGATGTTCTTGCTTCTAAGTATTACAATACTTTAAAATATAGAATAAGATGGTGGATGACTATTTGAGTAGTAATGACGGCTGGATGAATGTTAACTGATTAAATGCTTCTGTCATGTTATCAGCCAAAGCAATAGATGAATATGCCAGTCTCAGATCAAAGGCAGTCGAGTCAAATGAGATGGTGGACATTGATCCCAGGCTGGAGGCTATCGTTGAAAGAATGCTTGAAAAGTATGGAAAGCGTATGAATTTAATGCTCTTGTATTCCTAGTATTTCAATTGTTCTTATGTGTTTTCTGCCTGCAGATGCATCATTGATGGGAAGTATCAACAGGCCATGGGCATTGCGATAGAATGTCGGAGACTGGATAAGTTGGAGGAAGCTATCACAAAGAGTGATAATGTTCAGGGAACTTTATCATATTGCATCAATGTATCTCACTCTTTTGTGAACCGCAGAGAGTATAGGCATGAGGTGAGACTGATGTTCTCGCTCGTGGATTTGATAGAAATTGATGTTCCAAAACTATTGGTTGATAAACAGTATGATATGATGGATTTTCCTGTACTATGTATGTAATCTCATGTACGCTAGCATCCTCTATGTCTTAGGCTGTGACTAAAAATCCTGTTCCAATTTTCATGATACCTATCTGAGTTTTTAAGGTTGTTTTTTTAGTTTAGTCTTCATTTGGAAAGGTGATGACATCCTTGTCTATTCTTTCAGGTGCTCAGTTTACTTGTTAAAGTCTACCAGAAGCTGCCTTCTCCTGATTATTTGAGCATTTGTCAATGCCTCATGTTTTTGGATGAACCGCTAGGTGTTGCAATCATATTGGAGAAGCTTCTTCGCTCAGAAAATAAGGATGATGCTTTATTGGCATTTCAAATTGCATTTGATCTTGTAGAGAATGAGCACCAGGCCTTTCTCTTGAATGTTAGAGATCGTCTTCCAGACCCCAAAACACGTCCTGTAGAAGCCGTTCAGGCTGTTGAAACTACTACTGCTCCAAGTGAGAACCCTTCTGGGGATATTCAGATGGCAGAAGGGACAACAGCACCGACAATTGTGCACGAGACGGATCCAGTTGATGCTACATATGCTGAAAGGCTAACAAAGATTAAGGGAATTTTATCGGGAGAGACATCTATTCAGCTGACACTTCAGTTTCTTTACGGCCACAACAAGTAAGTTACTGTTGAAGTTTTGATATCTTGAAATGAGTTATTTTTCTTCTAAGATTTTTTATTTCAGGAAGTGATGGTGTGCTCTATTGGTATATGTTTTTGTGTAGATCGGACTTGCTTATACTAAAAACAATCAAACAGTCTGTTGAGATGCGGAATAGTGTCTGCCACAGTGCTACAATATATGCTAATGCCATTATGCATGCTGGAACTACAGTGGACACTTTTCTTAGAGAGAATCTGGTATATTATACTTTTTCACTCTGATATGTCTGTGTGTTTGAGTTGGATTGTGTGTTTTGTGTATTCAATTTCTTCTTGTTTTTCTCTTTCCCTGAATTGACAGGATTGGCTAAGCAGGGCGACCAATTGGGCTAAGTTTAGTGCTACAGCGGGATTAGGTGTTATTCACAGAGGTCACCTTCAGCAGGGTAGATCATTAATGGCTCCATACTTGCCTCAGGGTGGAGCAGGTGGTGGTGGGAGTCCTTATTCCGAAGGAGGTGCTTTATATGCTCTTGGTCTTATTCATGCTAACCATGGCGAGGGAATCAAGCAATTTTTACGTGATAGCCTACGCAGCACTAATGTTGAGGTAATTAGTTGATATCTTGCTTCAATATGGTCTCTCAATTTCCTTGGCAGCAAGAAATCAATATGTATTGGGAATATCTGGATGCAGGTCATTCAACATGGAGCATGCTTAGGTCTTGGCTTGTCAGCTCTCGGGACAGCCGACGAAGAGATATATGATGATGTCAAAAGCGTGCTTTATACTGATAGTGCAGTTGCTGGTGAAGCTGCTGGTATCAGCATGGGTTTATTATTGGTTGGAACTGCTACTGAAAAGGCAAGTGAGATGCTCGCTTATGCTCATGAGACACAGCATGAGAAGATAATAAGGTAATGTAATACTCTGAAAATTTTTGGTGAAGAGGTGCATGGTATCGTGCTTTAGCGTTTCATTAATCAGCATATGGTGTGCGTGTTTAGGGGATTGGCTCTAGGAATAGCTCTTACAGTATACGGTAGAGAAGAAGGAGCAGATACCTTGATTGAGCAGATGACTAGAGATCAGGATCCTATCATTCGTTATGGAGGAATGTACGCACTGGCTTTGGCTTACAGTGGAACCGCAAACAACAAAGCAATTCGACAATTGCTGCATTTTGCTGTATCTGATGTCAGTGATGATGTTAGGAGGACTGCTGTTCTGGCACTTGGATTTGTCTTGTACTCTGATCCAGAACAGGTTAGTTTCTGATGCTCCCTTGATACCGCTAATTCCATTTCTTTAGTGCCTCCCGTGCTTTTCTGTTTGCTTACCCTCTTAATGGATGGTGATGAGTGTTTTTATTACTTGTAGACTCCACGTATTGTATCTCTGCTTTCTGAGTCGTACAATCCACATGTTCGCTATGGTGCGGCTCTGGCAGTAGGTATTTCTTGTGCAGGCACTGGCCTCAGCGAAGCAATATCCTTGTTGGAGCCACTTACATCCGATGTAGTTGATTTTGTTCGTCAAGGTGCTTTGATTGCAATGGCCATGGTGATGGTTCAAATTAGTGAAGCAAGCGATTCTCGTGTTGGAGCATTTAGGTTAGTAGAAATCTGTTCTTCAGCATTGAGGGGCAGAAAATATATTGGTAGACTGAGATTTTATGTGTGTTTTGTAGGCGCCAACTTGAGAAGATCATATTAGACAAGCACGAAGATACAATGAGCAAGATGGGAGCGATTCTGGCCTCTGGTATCCTCGATGCTGGTGGTAGGAATGTTACTATAAGACTGCTCTCTAAGACCAAACATGACAAAGTCACTGCTGTTATCGGTCTTGCAGTCTTTAGCCAGTTTTGGTATTGGTACCCACTTATCTATTTCATTAGCTTGGCCTTCTCACCAACTGCTTTCATCGGCTTAAACTACGACCTTAGAGTCCCAATGTTTGAGTTCATGTCACATGCAAAACCGTCTTTGTTTGAGTACCCGAAACCTACCACAGTTCCTACAGCCAATACCTCTGTCAAACTTCCAACCGCCATTCTCTCTACCTCAGTTAAAGCCAAAGCAAGGGCTAAGAAAGAGGCCGAACAGAAAGCTAACGTTGAGAAAACATCTGGTGCTGAAAAATCTGTCAATGAAAGTGGATCTGGTAAAGGAAAAGCATCAACTGAGAAAGAAGGTGACTCTATGCAGGTAATGTTGTCAATTTCTAGTCTCTTCGAGTGATTACCTGATTAGTCTCAGAAATATTATTTCTAAGCTGATCAATTATAGATGGAGCGTTTGATCCGGGTTTTGAAAAGGGTTTTTCGGTTTTAAGAAATTGGTAGCCTGTGTTAACCGAATCTAATATGGATTGCTTTAGAGGTTACGGTTTAGATTTGGGTTCAGGTTTTGTAAGATGGCAATTAGGGCCATCCAACCGTAGTGAACATCCCTAGATCCTTTCTCTCTCGAGTCTTTATCTTGTTTGGACCATCTGTGATTTTGAAAGTCTTGTTTCCACGAATTATTAGGTTGATAGCACAGCAACTGTCGAGAAGAAAGCTGCTGAGCCAGAGCCAGCTTTTGAGATTCTAGTGAACCCAGCTCGAGTAGTTCCAGCTCAAGAGAAATACATAAAGTTACTTGAAGACAGCAGATACGTACCAGTGAAGCTAGCTCCATCAGGTTTCGTTCTACTGAAAGACTTGCGTGAACATGAGGCAGAGGTTCTCTCTCTGACCGATGCACCAACTTCAACAGCTTCTCCTGCAACTGGTGCAGCGACAGCAGCTCAAGGAACCACACCCTCGGCTATGGCCGTAGATGACGAGCCACAACCTCCACAAGCCTTTGAATACGCTTCATGATTTTGTTTTCGCTTACATTTAGTGGGAATTTGTCGTTGATTTTATTGGTTTCCGTTGAAAGACAAAAAGCAGCGAAAAACAAATCTTTGAACTTTGAGATACTGGTTCTTGTCACTTGCAATTAATTTCAAGTTTAACTACTATCCTCTGTTACTTTTTCTTAGTTATCATCAAAAATTTAGTGTCATTATAATTTCATATGGTTTGGTCTTTTAATGGCACTGGTATATATATCTAATTTCTTCTACAAATAGACAATAAAAGACTACATTTTCGTTCTGTTAAATATGCCTTTTTTTAACCAAACAAGTACTTTGCTTTGGTTAAATTGAAATATTTAATCGATTTTTTATGTATTAGGTGATTTGGTACCTGTCTGTCATCAAAACATTAAACTCTAAACTAGTATTGTGCCCACAACAACAAAATGGTAACACATAAATATGGATCATTTTCTATTACCCAGCCAATGAACTAGTTTAAAATATTTGTTTAGCTAATGAAAAATACATTTCTGTCAAGACGATACTAAATATACCAACTTAATGGACTAATTGTCTACCATCTTTTTATTTTATTTTTTGGGTTAAAGTGTCATGGCTCTTTTAATACATCTGATTATCTGAGTTTGTGTCAGCATAAGTTTTCTTATGTAAAACATCTCTTTAATTAATAATCCTTTATAAAAAACATTAAGATATGAAAAGTGTTTAATATTTCTCTTAAAAGAAGTCAATTAACGTCATTTTTAGTAGATTCTTGAATCGTACATGAGTACATTTTTTTAAACATGTACGCGTTATAACTGAAAATTATATTAGTCATGTATTTTTAAAATTATATCCAAAAAGTTAATGTATATAAGTGAAAACAATTTTTTTTTCTTGTTTCTTATGCCTTCATTTTATTTTAATTTAGATTATCTCTTTTGAAGGATACCAGATTTAAAGAAGTTTAGAAGTTTTCTTTGGATTCTTTGGAATATTTAAAAAACAAAAAATAGCAAAGTTTTCTCTAATTTGGATAGGGATCCACTAGAGGTTCTATAGGAGAGGAAGGAGAAGCCAAGGAGTGGTTTCAATTACAAGAGCAAAAGAAATTAGAAGATTCATTTACACTTTCCCAAGTTGGGCTGAATAAGTTGTGGGAAGCCGTGACAAAGCCTAAGATTAGTGACCCTAATTTTACTGGATACTTGTAGACGGGTCTTGGAAGGCATCATAATTATTTTCTTAATTGGGCTAGTATTGCTTTGCAGACTCTACTATGTCTGCAAATATGGGAGCTCGAGGTATCACCAGATGTTTATCGCGTCTTCACACATAACTTGAAGCAGTCTTGTGGGCAATAAAATCTCTCATAGACTTGGAAATTTAAAAGTGTAATGTGTAACAAACAATGCGGAGATTATCAAGATGGTGTCAAGCCCCAAGGAATGACTAGCTTTTTCTCAGTATTTTATGGAGTTCGACTTTCTCAGGAGAAGTTTCAACAGTTTTTTCTTTCATCAGATTCCAAGATCTCTCAACAAAAAGGCGGATTGGTTAGCTCACATTGTCTGTAATTTATCTAAAAATGTTCCTTTGTATACTATTTGCTGTCTTCTTGGCTTTCAAAATTAACATGATATCTACATGTTGAAAAAAAAATTGTGTCTATATAAAGTTAGCTTGTATCTTATATATCAAAACAGAAAACACTTTCATTTTGAATGTGTTAGCTATATTAGAAAATTAACTTATAGTTCATAACTACCTCTAAACATATGTTTAAAATAGGTTTCGTTATAAATTGTTATATAAAATTCAAAATCAATAAAGATTTAATAGAAAAAACTTTTAAATGGCTAAAATTTAATAAAAGTATATCGGGTACAAATTTGGTTCTTGATTGGATTTTGGTTTCGATTTGGATTCGGGTTTGGATTCAGTTGTTTGGTAGAAAGATTTAGGACCCATTCTGATTTTTGTCGGGTTTGGTTTTTCTAATTCGTTTTTTTTTGTTCTTTTGATCTAACACTTATTAAAAATTTTATTTTTCGAATAGGGTCCGGTTTGGTATTGATCGAGTTCGGATTTGAGTATTTTCATATGAAAACTTAATATTAATAAAGATCTAATAGATACGGTTTAAAATGCTAAAATTTTAGTAAAAATATGTCGGGCACCCATTCGGGGTTTGATTTGAGTTTGGTCGGGTCTGAGTTCAGTTTTTTGGGTACATTTTATGATCTATTTGAGTATTTTTTTTTGGTTAGGTTCTTCTAATTCGGGTGGATTTCAATTCAGATTTCGGGTTTTATGTCCAAGGATAAACTTGATTTTTACATTCACAATAAATGTTCAAATGATATAATTTTCAAGAAAACCATACGCTAAAATTAACTTAAGATTTGTATTTGAAATGTATGTTTTAAATCATGATCATTGAATTTAAATATCAACAACTTTTTATCATCAAGAAAAGATTATAGACAAATACATTTTTTTTTGTTCCACAGTATGTGTATAAAGAACAAAATTACCAACCTATATTTGCTCACCACAGTATATTTGTATTCATATTTTCAAATACATAATTAAAAAATACAAAAAATTATCATTAAAAATATAAATATTATTAGTTTTTTTTTCTAAGTCTATTTTTTTTTTTGAAAAAAAAAGTGCGTGTATGGTATACTCAAATTTGTTTCAAAAAGTTTAAAATCTAAAAATTTAAACAATGGGGGTATAGCGCGGATATAGTTATACTTGTTTACTTGTACCGGAAAATTGAAATATCGAGTTATAAAATGTGCTTTCCTCCACAGGAAAATAATAAAAAATGGCCATAACTTAAGTTGTATTGTATGTATGGTGTTCTTCAACCAAAAAAAAGAAAAGTATATTTGGTGTTCTTTTAAGATAACCTTCAAAAATCGAGGATTTGAAATTGAACGATTACGCGTAAGTATATTTGGTATGAAATATCTTTGAACGCAAAGCAATTGGCCTTCATTCAATAAAATTGCGAGTTGAGATCTTTTGACAATTGTGAATCATCTTTGCGTGTCCATCATGGAAAGATTTTCAATAAAACGAGAGTTGTATTTAAAAGAATCCATTGAATCCAAATCCTCATAAATGGTGAAAGATATCTATTACTTCATTTGGAAAATGTAAATAAACCATTTAAACGAAGAAAATGTCATTAAATTCAAGTCTTGGGATCACATCTTTTTAGTTTAGGTATAATAAAGTAATACCAATATTTTTTCATAAGTGAAAGAAGAAGATGGAAGCAGTTCCAAAGCCTTGGGTTGTTATCTCAGTTACGTTTGTGTTCTGTCTCTTCGTTCTCTTTCGAATCCAAAACTCAGATTTGATCGGCAAAAATCTTCAAATAAACAATTTCTTCATCTCCATCGTTTCTTCTTCACACCATCAAACCCTGAATCTCACCAGAAATGCGAATGAGAGTGTTGGAGTCAAAGCGAAACAGTCTGAAGAAAAAGAAACAGATACTTGCGCTGGAAGGTACATCTTTATGCACGATATTCCAAGCATATTCAACGACGACATCATCAAAAACTGTCGAGCACTCATAAAATGGTTCGATATGTGTCCATTCATGGTCAATTCTGGCCTCGGTCCACAGGTTCTAAAGTCTGATACAACCACAGATCGAGTCCTAACCGCGAAAACTGGTTCTTGGTACTCAACGAACCAATTCTCTCTCGCAGTTATCTTCCGAGAGAGAATGAAACACTACGAGTGTTTGGCAAACGACTCGTCTGTAGCTTCAGCGATCTACATCCCGTACTTCGCGGGGTTAGACGTAGGCCGTCATCTTTGGGGATACAATGTAACGGTGAGAGACGAATTGGGGATAAAGCTAGCTCAATGGCTAAGGGAGAGACCTGAATGGAGGAAGATGTACGGTCGAGATCACTTCTTTGTAAGCGGAAGGATTGGTTGGGATTTCAGAAGGGATTCTAATGAAGATTCGGCTTGGGGAAGCAAACTAATGTTATTGCCTGAGTTCAAAAATATGACAATGTTAGCAATTGAAACCACTGCTTGGACTAATGAGTTTGCGGTTCCTTATCCGACTTATTTCCATCCGAAAAGCTTGACCGAGGTTTCAAAATGGCAGAAGAAATTAATGCGTGTGAAGAGGAGGTATTTGTTTTCATTTGTTGGAGGTCCAAGACCTAACCTGGATAAATCTATTAGAGGAGAGGTTATTAATCAGTGCCTTGCGTCTCAAGGTAAATGCAAATTTCTCAACTGTAGTGTTAAGGATTGCGATAATCCGGTTAAGATAATGGAGGTGTTTCAAAAATCAGTATTTTGTTTACAGCCTTCGGGAGATTCGTATACTCGGAGATCGATATTTGATTCGATCTTGGCGGGTTGTATACCGGTTTTCTTCCACCCCGGTTCGGGATATAACCAATACATGTGGTATTTCCCTAAGGATTATACCAAGTACTCGGTATACATACCAGAGAAAGGAGTGAAAAATGGGACTGTTAGTCTCAAGAAGTTGTTGGGTAGAATCGATAAGGAGAGGATTTCGAGGATGAGGAACGAGGTTTTGAAGATTATACCGAAGATAATATACACTAAACCGGGATTGGTTGGACCGGAGAAGATAGAAGATGCGTTTAAGATTGCAGTGGATAGAGTACTTGAGAGGGTAACAATGGTTAAGATTATGATGGAAGAAGGTAAAGATCTTCAAAGTGAGTATTCAGAGACAAAAGATTTGAGTAGGCTAGAGTGATAAACTCATGGAAGAATTTTGAGTGTACGTGTGTGTTATATATGTTGCATTCACAGTGGAAGTTTAATTTGACATGAGTGTGTTCTGCGTACCGACGACAGTTCAGGCGTTCCGGTTATGATAACATCGATTTATTCGCCCTGGTTATCGGTTTGTATCGAAAATGTTGCGTTTAGGAATCCACTTTTACATTGTTTTAAAATCAAGCTTTCAAGTAGGGTGGACATAATTCCCGAACCAAACGAAAATTTCCCAACCAAACCAATATTCACGAAACAGAATATGAACCGATATATAAAATTATTAAATAAAATAAAATTGAATCATTCTTGAATCAAACCGAATTGAACTCGAGTTATGCAAAATCGAATAAAACTTATTGATACTCATAAAGTAACTATTATTTTAGTTTTAAAAATAGAAATATGTTTTTAATATATGAAAAATATAATCTCAACTAAAATTAATAAATTATCCTCAAAAACATAATAAAAATATAATTTTGTCATAAATATAATTTACTATTGAAAACTTGTAAAAACCGATCCTGAATCCGAAACCAACCCAAACCAAATCATTCGACGGAATGATTTCGAATTTCAAATTTCCTAAACCAAATCCGAACCGTTTAACCAAAGGCCGAGACCTACTTTTAAGGACCGCAATATGTTCTGAGTACTGTTGCTTGGTATATTCGTGACATGGCATCTAAATTGTTATCAAATTTATGGGAGAAATAATTAAGTAAACCATGGAATTGAGCTTCGTTCAGATAAATTTATAACGACCAAAGACTTTAACTGGTGTGGATATGCCAAATGGCAATTTGTGATTGGGAAACATAAATGAATTTGCAAATTGGCTGATGTGGATTGCGGCATGAAAAATCAATGTGAAAATAAATAAATTTAATTAATAAGAGAAATTGGTGGGTAAATGAATTGTCATGCTGTCCACGAGAAATCGCACCACTTTTGCGGATCCAACGGTGCCTCCTGGTTAACCCGCTCTTTATAAAATACCCACCCGTTAACTTACTCGGGTCATCAATCTCTGACCCGGCACTTTCACTCTGTCTCTCTCTTCTTTCCTAAAGTAACAAGCTAAATCGATCGATATTGATACCAGAGGAAGAATCAATCTCAGAAACTTCTTCAGTTTTCTATTATTTGGTATTCTACGTATCGATCTCGTATCTTCGCGATTCCTTTCTTGCTTCCATTGCCTTGTTCCTTTCAACCTACCCTCGCCACGTGATTTGCTACTCCGACGAGATAATTTAGGGTTTTTGTTTGTTCTTATCGTATCCCTCCGGTTTCCTTCAGATTGTTGATGAAATTTGAAGCGTGATATGAAAAGATCTGAATCTTCTCGTTGTGACTTGATGCAAGAACTTGCGTTGCGTGTGTTCCGAGACAATTGTTGATGGAAAAAGAAACGGAGCAAAAATTGTCGGAAAGTTTGAGAAGAGGTGATCAAGAGGATGTGAAGATTATCGAGTGGGAAGAATTTGACCATGAGCTCACGCGGTTATGGAGTCTTTCTTCTGCTCTGAAATTGGCTACAGAGAAGAGGCAAAGCCTGCAGCCCAAACTTGACTCTCTTATTCAGGTTTTTCTCTTACTCATTTCTTTTCTTTTGGGCATCTCTGGTTTTGAATGATTTCACAGTAGAAATCATAACTTTTTGTTAGTGGCATTGTCTTGAAGAACGAGGATGAAGCTAGCTAAATACTCATTGAAATCAATTTTATATGCTTTGGTAATCAGTTTCCTTAATTTGAAATTCATGTCGTCAAAGTGCCTTGTGTTGTTGAGCCTTATTCTTCTTGATGGCATTAGTTAAAGTGTTTGAGACTTTCACTATAAGAACTAAGAAGTCTAATTGTGAGCAGTTGCTTCTCTTTTACTTTATCCAACTCAATGATCTTTAATTGATTAGCCCGCGGATTAGCGGGCGGCCAAATTTCGGGCAGGTTAGTACTGAATCATTGAGACGTACTAATGAACTTGAAGAAATGCGTCAGAGGCTGGAAACTAAAAAGTTGCTAGTGGACAAGACATCAATTGCTTGCAAAGTAACTGCGCAGGATGTTAAAAAGAAAGAAGAGCATCTCGGTACAGAAGTGAGATCCTTGCTAGTAGGTGGCACAACCCTTTCCATCTCTAAAAGCAAATTGCAGGTATGATCTCATTCAATGCAACAAATCTTCTTATGATCTCATTCAACCCTTTCCACTTGTACATTTGCTAATGGGACTATGGTGTTTAAATGTTTAGAATTAGTTGTTTCACGTTCTTCTTTGTTTCCCCATGTCCTCTTGGCCCTATCTTATGGGTGTTGTAAGCGTTTCACGACTCTAGTTTTCTTCATTCAACGGTCTCTTTATGAGTAAATGATTTGATGACAGTTCCCTCAAGAGGGCAAACTGACTTTCTGCAGTATAATATTTGTGCTCTGACCTATTGCTAAATGGTTGAATGACAGATACTCTATTTTAGCTTCTTCTTTCTTTCCTTTTTTCTGTCATAGGAATCAAACTGCCAACTAGAAGGAGAAAGTGGCTATGCACATCTAAAGTTTGTAACGAATAAGCTGAGAAAGAAGCAGCAGTACATGATATCTCAAGTTTCATTTATCTATCCCTTAAAGATTGAGGCTGGACCTTTGCAAGACCAAGAACTGGAATCATTACCTGGTGGCAGTAGATTAGGTCAGTTGTTCAGCTTGAGTCGCTTTTCGCTATTTTAAGCACAGCTTATCTTCACCTTTCAGTGCATGCTTTATCTTTCCTTTATTCAGTCTGATATTGATTCTGCACTAACATTTTAATTTTGTAGTCGTAAGTGTTTGAAATATTGTTCTTAATTCCAGCATTTTACCTTCTTGACTTATATCTTATATATCGCTGTAGTAGGAACTAAGCCTGTGAGTCAAGGATCTGTGAGAATTCTGGGGTTGCCTTTTAGTATGGCCCCGTTTACAAAGATGAGCTTCTTCACAGACAAGAAAGAAGTTCAGAAGTCTGCAACAGCCCTAGGATATGTAGCCCATGTGTGTTCCATTCTCTTTTCTTGTTAGTGATCTATGCATCAAAATTTTCTTCATACTTCAATTTTTTGTGTGCAGCCTTAAATTTCTTGTCTTTAGTTTTGAAGAATCAATGCTATTGCATTCTAACAAAATAATCTTATTTAGTTGTAAATTCTTGATAGAAAGTACTAATAAGCTTCCTGCTTGGCATCTGTAGGCCGTGTCTCTAATAGCTTCTTACTTGAGAGTGCCTATACGTTATCCGTTGCGCCTGGGTGGTTCCAAAACATATATTCGAGACTATGCACCTTACATTGAGCCTTCGTCATCAGACATGTCTTCTATTACCACTCTTTCTCAAAACTCTAAATTTGTAGAGTTCCCTCTGTTTCTGGATGGTCAAGATACTACTCGAGCTGCCTATGCTGTCTTCTTATTAAACAAGGTTAGTTAAAGAAAGATTTCGTTATGGTGCCTGAAACAGAACAATGCATAGTTTGCCTCTCTTGTCATCTAATTGTAGTATCATATGACAGAACATCGAGCAACTCCTGAATTTTGTTGGGGAAAATAGTCTAGGACCACGTCAAGTTCTAGCAAACCTCAAGGAGCTAATCCGAATCATCCAATCTCCAGATTATATAAATTCTTGATGATGATGAAGATTTCCAGTACTGTTTTCTCCTCTTGTAGATCGATCCATTTCTTCTGACACAGCTTCCCGTGTATCTCTTTTTTTCTTTACTAAATCCTTTTAAGATTATTTTGTTGGTTAGAGAACTTTTAGATATGGAAATTCTCTTTAGGATGAGACTAAACTCTTTTACTCTGTAGGTTTGATGTTTTTTTTTTTTTTGGTTTCGAGAGACGATAAACGAAAAGCTTAGTCTATATATACACAGTACTTTTTGAAATTCTAACAGATGAATTAAATTTTTGTTTTCTTGAATTTTGTGTGAATTTGTAACTTAAAAAAGTGGTCTGTTGCATGAGTTGTACAATTTTCAATGTACTGTTGGAATTGTGTAAGGTGTTTAAGTGTTGCAGATTGAAAGGACAAGAAAAGAAGAGACTCAAAGGGTAAAAACGGAAACTCTCTTAAACAAAGAAACTAAGGAACCAATAAGAGTGATTTTACTTTAAATGCCCATCAAACTCTTTAAGGTTTCATCAATTTCTCACCTTTCTTCTCTCTCTCTCTCTTTAACCCAAAAAATTTAAAGATCAGAAACTCAAAAAAGAGTTTTGTGTTAAAAGAAAGTTTAGTTTGGGTCAACAACAATGGTGAGCTCCTCAGACACGATCTCTGCTTCTTTTGTTGATAAGAGGTCTTCTTCTCCTCACCCTCCTCGTCAGAAGCTCACTCTCAAGGTCAAGAACCAACAGGTCTATTTTCTTCTTCTTTTTTTTTGTTTGTTTTGTGTTTTTGCTTCTTCTCACATCTCATCTTTGCTTTCCTTGTATACATAGTTTTGTTGTGGTTAAATAAAACAGATTTCCTTAAAAATGGTTATAGTAAAGAAAACACTCTTTTATGAACAGGGAACTGTGGATATATACAAAATTGGAGCGCATGCACATCTTAAGAAACTAATGACTGCTTATTGTGAAAAGAGAAATTTGGAATATGGTACTATTCGATTCCTCTATAACTTTAATCTCATCAAACCACGACAGACTCCTTCTCAGGTTTTGTTGTAATCACTCTGCTTCCATTCTTAAGCTTCTCATTTTTCAACAAGTGTTGCTTACTGTTAAATATAACCAATTATTTTCACAGCTGAAGATGGAAGACGATGATGAGATCTATATGGTCATGGAATTAGGTGGTGGTTAATGTCTCGCCGGAAAATCTTCTAGCTTTGTTCCCTGCAAATTAATATTACGTTTTAGAATTCTAGTTTCCATTAGGTCTGTGTTCTAAATCTGAACGTTGTTGTCTAAATTCTACTTAACTTTTATTTTAACTATTTTTCCAAGAGAATTAAGTAACATGTTGGTACGGGAATATGGACAAAAGCTTTCCACCGGTTAAGTACTAAACCGGAAAATAATTGGAATTGATTTGATTGATATTCATGTAAAACAACCAATTTTCTTATTTTTATGGTAAAGAAGTTTATCTTCTTCGCTGGAACAGACATCTATGTAAAAATGGTGGTAAAATGTACAATGAAGATATCTTTATTCGTCATTTTAGCTTCTACTATTACTATCATAGTTCATGGTTTCTCCACGACGCTTGAAGGTCCGTTCAAGCCAGAGACTGCTCCGTTCGATCCTTACGTTAACCCGATTGTATTGGACTTGCCAGAAACCGACCCAAGTTTGGTAAAACCCAATTCAGAGTTTGAGCCTGAACAGATCTCAGTTTCTCTTTCTTACAGCTTTGATTCCGTCTGGATATCTTGGGTCACAGGTATCTTTGACTCTTCAGCTTTTTTCTTTCTTTTTCCCGTACAAAATTACCAATATGGTCGATAGATTATTTATTACACTTTCTTTATGCGGAAAAGTGATAAAACTTTTGTTTGAATTTAGTTGTTTTTACTTTAAGACATCCATCAATAAGCTTTGAGGTTCATTGTACATGAACTTTAATATTAAGAACTAAGATCTGGATCTAAGATTCTTCAACAGTTCTTGTTCCGGTCTGAAACTGTGCCACTTGAATCAATAAACTAGGACAAAAGCTATGAACATTTGTTCTAAACTCAAGTTTTTTTGTCTTAAAAGCAAAATATCTGTCTGAAGCGAGGCTGTTGTATAACTACAGGGGAATTCCAATTCGGTGAAGATTCTGTGCCTTTGAATCCTAATTCCGTGCAAAGCATAGTCCAATACAGTGAATACAATGTTGTTACTGAAAATAAAACCGCAACAGGCCATTCTATTGTTTATAGCCAACAGTATCCTCCTGAAACTGGTCTCAATGTTTATACTTCAGGCATCATCCACCATGTTCAGCTAACAAGTCTTAAATCAAGTACATTGTATCGATACCAATGTGGAGACCCATCTTTATCAGCAATGAGCAAAAAGTATTACTTCAGGACAATGCCTAAGTCTACATCCAAGAATTATCCGCACAGAATCGCTCTGGCTGGAGATTTGGGTCTTACTTACAACACATCAACAGTTTTGAGAAATATTCTTTCTAACCATCCTGATCTTGTGGTTTTAATTGGAGGATTTAGCTATGCTGATACTTATCTCGCTAATAAGACTAAACTAGATTGCAGTTCTTGTCAATGTGACAAAAATGGAACTAGTTCTGATTGTGGTTCTTGTTATCATAGTCGAGAAACTTATCAGCCTCGTTGGGATTATTGGGGAAGGTAAAAGACGTTATTTCTTCAGTGATTGTGAATCTTTTTTGTGATTTTAAACATGAAATTATTGAGGGTACTGAATTTGTTGACAGGTTCATGGAGCCACTCTCGGCTAATGTTCCAACAATGATGGTAGCAGGAGAGCATGAGATAGAGCCTTCACAGACAGATACTAATCTTACATTTGTTGCATACAGCTCAAGATTCTCATTCCCTTCGAATGAAAGTGGTTCCTTTTCACCATTATACTATTCCTTCAATGCGGGAGGAGCTCATTTCATAATGCTCAATGCATACACATCGTATGATAACTCATGTAAAGTTTCTCCAGGTTTTGATCTTCATTCATTCGGTTTGAATTGCATTGAATTTGTTTCTGATTCCGTGAATTGACCGTTTCATTGGCAGCTGATCAATATATTTGGCTTGAAAGCGACCTGAGAAACATAAACAGATCAGAAACTCCATGGGTGGTTGCAGCTTGGAGTCTTCCTTGGTACAGCACATTCAGAAAGCATTACAGAGAAGCTGAATCCATGAGGATAAATCTTGAAGACTTGCTCTATAACTACAGAGTCGATATCATCTTCAATAGTCAAGTATGTGGTTGTTCTGTTGGAGTTTTCCTTTTCTTTTGGGGAACTATGTTTGTTACATTACTTTTCCCCCAAAACTTGAATTAGGTTGATGCCTATGAGAGATCAAACAGACTCTACAACTACACGTTAGACCAATGTGGCCCAGTTTATATAGCAACCGGTGCAGGAGGAGCTGGGAAGCTAGAGACTGAGCATGTAGATGACCCAGGAAATTGTCCAGGTCCTTCTCAGAACTACACGTGCAGGTCCAGTGGCTTGAACTTCAAGTTGGAACTTGTAACTGATGAGTTTTGTCCGGTTAATCAACCAGACTACAGCGCATACAGAGAGAGCAGCTTCGGTTTCGGTATACTAGAAGTAAGTTTGATATTTCTATTATGTATTGCTTGATGATCAAGTAAGTAAGTAACTACTGAGATTAGTTCCTTGGGGGTATAAACATGTTTCCAATCTATTAAACTGCAAATTACAATTGTGGCACCAATTCCATTGAACCAATATAAAGCAAATAATTTACTACTCCTTGGCCTTTGTAGGTGAAGAATGAGACGCATGCATTGTGGAGCTGGAACAGAAATCAAAACGTGTATTATCTGGCTGCAGACATTATGTACATTGTACGTCAGCCTGACATTTGCCCGGTTAACAACTAAACCAAGTAGCTATACCGGTAGATTTTGTAACCTTATACGGTTTACGTATTCATCCTCTCTAATTTTACTTTTTGGTAGAAGCTACAACTAGTACGGATATTTTTATTTCTGGTCACAGAATCAAGTGTCAAATAACAAATACCAATTCTTTATTAGATACCATATATTACATTTTGTTGTTCGTTTTTTTGTTTGTGTCGATATTTAGTTGTTTTCTAACAGAGATCTTACGTATGTACTGTTTGAATTGAACTAATAACAATAATTACTATTTTAAAAGAAAAAGTCTTGATGGAGCTGGATAACTAAAGACTTCTTACGATTAACTTTATTTAGCAAACCGAACCAACCGTTTATAAAGCACCAATGCAAATCGAATTTGAAAAGAAACTCCATTTATTTTATTGTTTTTTCTTTTTACTATGTCGATGTTGAAGAAAGTATCGATTTTATATCTTGTTCTACTAATAATCATTGTTCTTGAGGCGATTCCAAACGAAACGGAGAAAGTAATAACATACGGTTCACTGCGTGTGAATCATGCGTTGGGATGTTCACCAAAACATCGTCAGTTTTGTCACAAAACTGAGGCAAATCCATACACAAACATTTGAATATTTTGGGCATTAATGGATACATGATTTGGAGTATTAATTCACAATGTCAAAACTACGTCAAAAAAGTCAACAGAGAACAAGCCTAAAATAAATCATGATGGGGGAAAATGTATGAGGAATTTTTTGTTTTAATATATTATTTAATAGTTTTTAACCAAAAAAAAAAAATATTTAATAGTCCTATATGTATTATTCATATTGTATTTTCCCATAGATGAATATTCATGTGACAAAAAATGATATTCTACTGTTTTTAATATTATACTCCCTCTGTTTAATAATAAATGTTATTGTATGACTAATTTTTTGTTTCAAACTAAGTGTCGTTTTAATTTTGTAATGTAATTTTAACCAATAAATACCTATCATAACCTCAACTTAAAATAATAAAATATTTTGATTTAAACCACTTGAATAATAGAAATTGTATTAGAATCTCGATTGACAACATCTACAAGTAAGATAAAAAATTAATTAGTTTTTCATTCATGTAATCGATATTATATGTAACTTTTAAAATTCTGTGTCTATTGTAAATTTTTTATATAATTTGTTTTGGAAGAAAATGGCTAATCTCGTTGGAGAAAATGAACCAAAGGATAAGTAAGAGTTTCCAAAATGAAAACCAAACTGATAGTTTTAGTGACAAAATAAGAACTCAATAAAATCTCTTACAAAGAAGAACTCCTTCACAAGAAAGAGATTCAAGATGACAAAGTCAAAGTAGTGTACTCTTTTGATCTCAACAAAATCCCTTAGGAAGAAGAACTCCATCATAACAAAGAGTTTCGAGATATATGACAAATTCAACATCTCCAACATCTTCAATTTGAGAGTCATGTCCATAACTATATGTTGGAATGGTCTTTAGATCAAACGAATGAGGTTTGTTGTTTGGAGGTGAAAAGGTCATATCAAAATTAGACATGGATGTTCTACTATAACACGTTCTTGTTATATAGCAATGTCAAAAAATTTGAAGTTTCATATTTGCCTCCAATAATTTTCTCTTGGACGTACACTTTTTGATTCCTTCCCTCCAAATATATTTCTTGTAGTCAACAAATCAAGAGTATTTATCAATTTTGTTAATTATGATGGAATTGATTGAAGATGAATTCTAAAAGACTCTTATACATACGTAAGACATATCGGTATATAGAATAAATATGTGATAATAGAGTTGTAAATAAATTTAATTAGTGAAGATATTATAGATAAATTAAGCAATTTCTTAAATTGTGTGAAAAAACCTAGAATGACAATTAAATCGAAACGGAGAAAGTACTTCATTAAAACAACACATTTTGCAATATTACTAATGAATTCATAAATCCCCTGTTTTATATGATTATACATACATACACAATACAAAGAATCTCAACTTTTGTTTAGTGATATAGCAACTAGATTATAATACAAAAAAAAAAAAAAATCAATTTTGGATGGACACATTCTTCAAAATCCGACCGAAAAACACTTGTCTACAAATTACTGAGAAATTGAGTTGGGCCTTACTTCCAATATGGGCCTCAGTAATCTATTAATGTTACTAACAGGTTGCTTTGTTAGAGACACGAAGATAAAATGAAGCCCATGGAGCTAAACGGCAAATCGTGAAGTCGTCACACATTTTGTGTGCAACAAACATGGGAAGTGGTAATGTCAAAGTGTTTGTTAGTCGTTAATTCACGGAGCTGTGATCAGGACCGGCCCAATACAAAACCATGCCTAAAACAAAATTAAAAAAAAAATTACTAAAAATACACTGGTGGAGTAAACCACTATACTATATGCATTTTCCTCTGTTTTGATGCCTTTACAGTATTGATATAATTTTTGCGCATAAAGCAGATGTTTCACCTGCTTTAGGTCAGGGTTGGCCCTGCTGTGATGGTGAATCAGTGACAGCAAGTATAAAAGAAGCTAGGAGAGATTAGAAAATATTACCGAGAGCATTTTACATATATTACTGATAAATTATGGGTTTCTAATTTAAAATCGATTGACAACAAGTGAAATAACCCTTAAATCATTTATATTAGGTTACAATGACTCCACAGTGAAATATCACATTCTAACAATGACAAAGATGATTTGCTATATGTAAAAAGATTTGTTACAATGTAACCTCATCATAGAAAGCAAGCATTAAGTAATATTGACGTTGAAGGAAGTGAGAATCATTGATTTGAGCCTGGGCTTCTCCCATACTTTGGCCACGTAGGTTTTCCTCTGCCTCTCGCCACCGTGGCTATCAATAGCAGCCACCAAAAGACGGTATTTAATGCCGGAAACTACCTTAAACATGGCGTTAAGAACTTCCACAAACTTCAGTTTTGATTTGCTCCGTTTGTTGTACTTGGAAACTGCGAATTTGCCGATCTTAACGACGTGAGGATCCTTAACGTTGTCGATCGAAATCCAACCAGCGACTCGTGCCGTTACAAACACGGTAAGTGGGAGGAGGACGACAGAGAGGAGAATGATAAAGATTAGCTTATTCATGTTTCTGCAGCGATTATATATAAGTTTGTTAATTGTTGTTTTATCAAATTTAATTATGGCTGAAGAAACTAGAGAGATTTTAAGGTTCTTTTATAGTAGAGGCTAGCCAGTTGGCATGACATCCATGTGGCTACTAATCTTATTATATAAAGAAGGATTTCTCAAAGTTAGTAATTAACAGGATTCTTTCACGTGTCAAATCTAACGATCATAAAATTTTCGGTGATATATTTAAAACAATTAAAAAAAGATAATCATAACTATATCACAAAATATTTCTACTTATTTTAAATCCTATTATATGAAGAAATTGAATCTTATTATATAAAAAATGGTTTCTCAAAGTTAGTATTTAACAGAATTCTTCCACGTGTCAAATCCAACAATCATAAAATTTTTGGTGATATATTTAAAACAATTGATAAAAAAAACGATAATCATAACTATGACACAAAATATTTATATTTATTTGAAATCCTATTATATGAAGGAACCGAATCCTAATATAAAAAGTAATAGTAAATAATTAACTATATCATAATCAAAAAATGATAATGTTGTTAATATTCTAAAAATAAAACAAAATTCAATAAAATAATTACCAATATCTTACTTATAAAATAAATATTATATACAGATAATTATCTATATAGAGATTAGTCAGCACTAAGCATGTAATATCTTATAATCTAAAAATTTTATTATATAAATAAGGGTTTTTCAAAGTTAGTAATCAACAGGATTCTTCCACGTGTCAAATTAAACAATCATTAAATTTTTGGTGATATATTTAAAACGATTAAAAAAAGAAGAAGATAATCATAACTACTGGTCATAAAAACCAGACCCGAAAAACTAAACTTGGACCCGACCCGAAAAAGAAGACCCGAACCCAAAATGCCTAAATACCCAAACAGGTACATAAATTTAGGACCCGAAGAACCAGACCCGAACCTGGACTTGAACCGAGAACCGAACAGGTACCCGAAGACCCAATTTTATAATTTTTTTTGGTATTTTTAGAGTATTATATGAGTATTGTTTGGATAATTTTAGATATTTTCACATATTTGTGAATATTTAGGTATTCAAAAATATTTTTTTGCTAATTTTAGGTATATTTATGATATTTTTAGGTATTTGTTTTGGTATTTTTAGCATTCTTTGGGATATTTCTCGGTTAATTGGATATTCTGGTAAGTTTAAAGTTTTTTAAATTTGGACCCGAACCGACCCGAACCCGAATGGAACCGACCCGAAACCGAACCAAAATAGTAATGGGTCCTATATGGTTATAAATATTTTGGACCCGAAAAGACCCTACCCGAAGATCCGAACGCCTAGGGCTAATCATAACTACATCACAAAATCTTATATATTATTTGCGGAGTGATTTTTGTTAAAAAGCTTACGCGTTTAATTTTGACGTGGTTGATTACAAAGTTAACCTAACATTAAATTACTAATTTGCCCTTACATTAATTTTGTTTACTATTAATATTTAAATAATTATTTATTTTTTTATATAGATAATTACATAAAATATATACAAAATTATAATTACATTTATATAATTAATTTTGTTTTGATTTGTAAGTTATAGGTCAAACTATTTTCACTGAATTTTGTTAATAATATATAGTAAATAATAATTTTTAAAACAATTTTTTTACATGTGTTTACTACAGATGTAATCGATCAAATTGTTAATGTGAAAGCATTAGATAATGTGAAGGCAAAAGAAAAAGAAACTCTAAAACTAACATTTTATTTGCAAGATATTAGGTAAGTGTTTATAATGTTTATTTTAGTTTTTCTTATTGTTTTAAAAATATGTACTATTAGATATTTTAACGTTTTGTCATTGGATTTCAAACGAAACAGTGATATACATTTGATATGTACCATCATGAGTTATTTGGCTAAACAAGTTTTTGATTATGTGACACAAAACAATATATACACTATTTTATGTGTTGTTAGGTTTGAATATCTCAAAGAATAGAAATGTTAGTTATATTCAGTCATTATTATATATATTTTATTAGATGAATGATTCTTATGAAAATGGTTAGGTGTCAGCACCACGTTTAATTCTAACGTGGTTGGTTACAAACTTGTTCATAATATTATATTTAATTTATTTTTATATTAAACTAAAAAATCTTTAATAAAATAATTACTATATTAATAAGAAAATTTAATAATTTTTATCATATACAAATAAATTATTTCCTACACTAAAAAAATTATGTATAATAATTTTAAATTTATTATGTTTATTTTAAAATTAAAATTTAATGTTTAATTTTTTTATCTAATAAAGATGTTAAAATCATATATATTATTAGATGAGTGATTCTTATAAAAAAACATAGGTTTTAATACCACATTTAATTTTAATGTGGTTGATTATCCCCTCATATGATTTGTTAAATGTGAGCTTAATGAAAGAAAGTATTTAATATAATACTTTTACAAATTGATGATTTTGTATTTAATGTTTTAAAAATTTGTATCTATAAAAATTTATTTTTGACATGTCAATTTGATTTTATTTTTAGTATTTTTATCTAATAAATAATTAAAAATGAAATTACTAATATATAAAATTAACTAACATTTATGCCCGCACGCATATGCGGGAAAATCACATAGTATCTTATTATATAAAGAAGGGTTTCTCAAAGTTAATAATTAACAGGATTTTTCC
Source organism: Lepidium africanum (assembly GCA_900406405.1). Taxonomy (NCBI): domain Eukaryota; kingdom Viridiplantae; phylum Streptophyta; class Magnoliopsida; order Brassicales; family Brassicaceae; genus Lepidium; species Lepidium africanum. The sequence goes on along the minus strand of OVAX01000085.1, from coordinate 92,611 downwards.
ACGTATCAAATGTAACGATCATAAAAATTTTGGTGATATATTTAAAACATTAAAAGAAAAAGATAATCATAACTATATCACACAATATTTATATATATTTGAAATCCTATTATATGAAGGAATTGATTCTTATTATATTAAAAAGGGTTTCTCAAAGTTAGTATTTAATATGATTTTTCCACGTGTCAAATCCAACAATCATAAAAATTTCGGTGATATATTTAAAACAATTTATGAAAAATTAAATAATCATAACTATGACACAAAATATTTATATCTATTTGAAATCCTATTATATGAAGGAACCGAATCATAATATAAAAAAGAATAGTAAATAATTAATTATATCATTATCAAAAAAATAATAATGTTGTTAATATTCTAAAAGGAAAACAAAATTCAATAAAATAATTACAAATATCTTACTTATAAAATAAATATTATATATAGATAATTATCAATATAGAGATTGGTCAGCACTCAACATGTAATATCTTATTATATAAAATAAAGTTTCTTAAAGTTACTAATTAATCAGATTCTTCCACGTGTCAAATCTAACAATCATAAAAATTTTGATGATATATTAAAAAAAATAAAAACAAATCTTATTATATAAAGAATACATTGGACAAGAGTGTTTGCTTTATGATTCAGAAAACGAAAGACAATAAAAACCAAAATTTCAAAATAAATTTTTTAAGCACAAGAAAACTCATGCATGACAGAGGTCATTATCTAATATAATTATAGTAGAGATTTTAAGATTTTTTTATTGTAGAGGCTAGCCCCGTGACTTCAGGTAGATCGGAGCGGTTCGGGGCGGTTCGGGTCTGATAATTCAGGTATCGGTTATTTACAAATTTTTAAAATCCAACCGAAAATAACCGAATTAAATTATGAATTGGTTAGTGATTGTTGATTCCGAATCAACCCGAAGTACAATTGTTTTTTATTTTCTATGTCAAAAAGAAGGCCCAAAGACCCAAATTACATGGCTTCAACACATAAAAGATAGAAGTAATGGGCCAATCGATAGGCCCAAAATAAAGAACCCTCGAGAACCTCAAGTGGCACCAAAGTCACGCATATGTTGAAGCGCCACCGCATGTCGGCTGGAGAGGAGTGAAGCCATGCGTTTCCGGTGAATCGGCGAAGCTTCGGTCGGAGAACAGTGAAAACCAACAGGTCCAAACGAAACTCCAATTCTAAAGTCGGATTATTAAAAGTATAGAAAACTGAAAATTGTAAAACATAAACAACAAAACATAGAAACTAAAAGAAACACAAAATCAAAAACATTGACCAACAGAAATTGGAGAAAGAAAACAAACAAAGAAAAAGATAAAGGAAAACAAACGGCCAAAGATAAAGAAAACCACGGGAAAAGATCCGGATTTAAACGGAGGAGAATTTCGCCGGAGACAGTTTTCAGCGCAAATCTTCTTTGTCTCTGAAAGATTTGGAATCAGTGAAAGGTTTCGGCACACGATTTGGACTTGGAGTGAAGAGAATCGAGTGAGAAGAATTTTTATCTTACATAATCATGTTTCTATGATAAATAAAATATTGTGTAAAGTTAAAAACTTAAAATCTTATGTTGATTCTACTACACCCATCTGCTTATTGATTTCTCAGAGCATGGCCGACGATTAGTGTGTAACATAGGATATGACATATGACCCAAAAAAATTTAAGGTTATTTCTAAAAATATAATAAGTTTGTTTTGAATCAAATTTTTAACATGTTTTTAGTAATTAAGTTATAGGCCCCAAAATAATTTTTGTAGGTTATAGGATCCAAAAATTTTTTAGTGAGTTATAATGCCGAGAATTTTTCTTAGTAAAATTTAGGGTATATTATTTTTAATTAGAATTTAAGCTTAATTTTTTTTTTATCGTTAGGTTGGCGCTAAAAAGCTGTTTCACTTCAGTAACACGAGACCTATATTTTTTTTGAGCCGGCTTTATCTTAGAAATGAGTGTAAAATCGATCGAGTAATATTCATATTATAATGAACTGTTCATTGAGGAATTTGCAATGATAACAGAATCCTTAAAACTTTCGATATATGTCAAGACTGTTCGAACCGAGTCTAGCACAAAATTACAAAATTCGAAATTTTGATTTAAAGAGAGAAAAAATGGCAAAGACTCTTGATAATTTAAAGAGAAGAAGTTGATTGCCAAATAGCAAAGAAGATTACCGAGTAGAGTTATATTGCTTAATGTGTATCAAAAAGCCGATCCCCCGTTTGAAGGATCTGCTCCTCTATTTATAGATCATAGAGGTGGTTACAAAGTAGTTTGCAAAAAGGAAATATTACAATTGTTTAGATATGATCTTATCTAGAAGATCTTAGCTAGATTTTCAGAAATTTTCCATGTCGGAATAGGAAAATTTCCATTTCTTTGCTTGATGACGTGTTGTCCGACTTCCTTCATGCTTAATGCACTTTCGAGAAAAAATCTTTTGAGTTGACACTTCGATAATCTTGCCGAATTCAAGACTTAGAATATTCTCCCAATGTTTCCCGTGGACCGAAGTAGAATCTCGAATCCACCTCCAACAAAGATGTGACACTGATTTTTAATCACATTAGGGTAAAAATAGTAAAATAGCTAGAGGTTTTTACATTGGACTCCCCAAACCCAGGGGATGTATGTCCACGCCCAAGCCAAAGGTCCATGGCCGAACCTCCAGTGCAAAAAAAAAAAAAAAATCTCTTAAGGAGCTTCTTATGGTTTGTCACACGACAATCACATCTTTTATTAGATTAATTCGAGTTTTTTTTTCTTAATTAAATCGACAAAAGTATGGGAATTATGTCTAAGAACTTAGCGAAGGTAATTATAATATATGTGGCTCTTATAATGGTGTTCTTCACATTAGCAACAATGAAGACGAATGCAGAAGATGAGATAAGCTACATAGCTCTCAGTGAAGACCATGCATGGGGTTGTGATCTTAAGCATCATTGGGCTTGTCGGAAACATATTGCCAATCCGTTGCTTCAAAGATAACGTTGATCCCAATTGCAATATTGTATTCTTCAAGCTTGAGCAGTTTAATACGTTTTCAAACTTTATTGATTTTTTTTTGTTTGAATATAAATACAACTAATATATCCAATCTCGATTTATAACACGACTCTGAATTCGATTCCTATCTTTTTCAACAATAATTCAGATTTTAGGATCAGTACGTAATATTAGTATATACCGAAAACTTTTATATATAAAGTGTATTCTTTCATTTAAATAAGTCTATCAAATAAAAGCCATTCCACTATATCAAGACTGTTGTATCTTTTGCATATATTGTGTCGATCAAGACCAAACAAAAATAATCACGAATCATTCTTTGACTTACGATCAAAAGTTTCCTAATTTAAACAATACAACTGAAAATATACTAGAAGATGCAATTACGATCCAAAAACGATGTGAACAACGAAAAGAAAAGAAAACGAAAAAAAGTGATAGTTAATCGCAATAGACATTAACCATATATATATTATCAAATATTGAGATTACTAATTATCCTTTAGCATATTTCACAGTCCATGCTCGAGCAATTTTCTCGAAAGCTTTCCGGTCTTTCAGGTACAGTGTCACGACCGGATTGGTAGCAATAAACGGTTCAACCGGATCCGATAAAACCGAACAGATTGACAACAATACCAAATCGATTGTCAACGCTGGAGACCACTGTGATCCCAATATATCAATACTTACCTCTCCTTTCTCGTTTATATTTGGATGAAATATCTGTACCAAGGATGAACCATAAATTTCATTGGATTAACCGGAAGATTAATAAATTAAACCGGTATGATTGGTTACCTTGGTCTTGAATGTGATTTTGGGTGGTTCATAAGGAAACTCGGTGGGAATGTGAACCGAGACGGCGAAGACTCCACTTTCGAAAGGGCAACTTGTCGGTCGAATAATAGTGGCTTCCCACTGGAAAAAGTTTTCCGGTGAAGCTAACCAGGAGCTCACATGCTCCTTGAGGATGTAATCCTTTTGTTGAAATTCTTTCCACAGTCTTTTCTCCGGTGATTTTGAGACGGTGGCCGGAGATAGTTTACGGGAGTACCTCCTGGCTCTAAAGAATTTGTTAAGATTGAATTTTTGAAAGAGAGCCATATATATATTTTTGTTTTCTCTATCTCCCCTCGCTCGATGCTTAGCTCGTCGGATTTTCCTTTGTTCATTACTTAAAACTACGGCTCATATTTATACTTTCTTCAGCATTTTTTCTTACACGACAGATATTACATAAAGTGCTTTGTCCAATCATTTACACGAAACCTCAAGAAAAAAAAGAACGATGCATTCAATGAATATTATTATTTAGTATTTACACATTTTTTGATTGAATAAAACTCTTTTTATCTTTATTTTATACTAAGAATAAAAGATCCAGAGCTTAGTTTTTTTTCTTTTCTTGCAAAATCGTCAAGAAGACTCGGTCTATAATCTGAACGTACAAACTTTATATAATATCTTGCGGATTATACAATCTTCTGGAGTCAGAACTCCAATATCTTTTATTCAATAAGTCTAAATTCCCATGGATCGATCCAAATTAATATAATGTTATACTCTCCCCGTTTCAAATTATAAGATATTCTAGCAAAAACACAAATATTAAGAAACTCATTTATTACTTTTTGAAAATAATTTTATATTTTATTTTAAAATAATCTAACCAATCATAAATTATACTGTAGAATATTAAAGGTTAAAAACTATCAAATTCATTAAATTTTGCATAGAATTGTGCAAAACATCTTATATATTGAAACAAAATTAAAAACCTTAAACATCCTATAATTTGAAACGAGGGAGTAGTTAAGAGTTTTTTTTTTTTGTCAACGGCAAATTATATTAGTAATAAGAATCAAAGAGTTTATACATCAATCAACCATAAGCAGTCTCTCTAGCACTACGGCAAGAACATCAACTTTATGATTAAGAAGACGAGGGATAACAGAAAGGGTAAGAGATGAAAAAAGCAAACTTAACTGTAAGAACTCTTCCTGATATGGCATGAATGCTGGCCACTCCTCTGGGCGATCCAGTATCTTCAAAATCGTCTCACAGTCCGTCAAGATTTTCACTTCTAATATGCAAAGCGCCAGAAGAGACTCCATAGCCCACAAGACAGCTTTGATCTCTGAGTGAAGTGCAGAAAGACTCCGATTGACACAACGAGCACCCATGCAGGATCCCTCCACCGAATCTGGAAAATCGAACCAGCCTAAACTAGTTTTTAGGTCCGAATTTTTCCAGGAAGCATCCACAAAGCATCTAAAGCCCGTGAAACCGGAATATGATATGGAAGGGAAAATCCAAGGGGATTTCCGAACCATGGAAAAAGATCTTGATTCCTTTAGTTCAGTGTGAATCTTGGACCATTATTTATGGTCAGCCTCCGATTGAGATATAATACTATGAGGATCTATGTCACTATTAGAGAAACAATGATCATTTCGTGCTTTCCAAATATTCCAAATTATCCATGGAAAATATTGGAATTCCTCTTTGTCAGGAAGTCTCCAAAATAAATAATCTAAGTTGTACCAAATCGATTCTCCTGGAAATACAGTTATCGCAGAAGGGATACAAGATAATGCCCATGTTTGAACAGCTGGATGACATTCGAAAAGAACATGATTAGTAGTTTCATTGTCTGCTCCACACCTGGAACATCTAGTGTTACAATTGATACCATGTTTATTCAAATTTTGTTTGACTGTAGTGCAACCCAAAAGGCCTTGCCAAATAAAATGTTGAATCTTGTTAGGGCAGTTAAGTTTCCAAATTTTATTATACAAAGCTTGGAAATTTGGTCGAAATTGGCCAAGTGGAAGTAATGATGAGGATTCTTCAGTTTGATAGCCCGACCTGACAGAGTATCTTCCTGTCTTAGTAAAATGCCATCCCCAATAGTCCGGACACTGTCTTCTAGGAATAGGGATTCCCAAAATCAACTGAGCGTCTAATGGAGCAAAGTGTTGATGGACTAAGATCTCTTTCCAAGAACCAGATCTATGATCAATAAATTGATCTACAGTGAGGTTATGAAGCAAAGTAAAAACCATGTTTGTCGCAGGTCTGGGAAAAGAATCTGGAATCCAGGGATCCTTCCATACCTTTATCGACTTTCCATCGCCTATTTTCCTAATAATACCTTTGGACACTTGGGAGTGTGCAGAAGATATACTTCACCAGCCATAAGAAGGATTAGATGTCATCTTTACTGTTAAGGGACATTGGTCCTTATAATGTCTCCCTTTCATAACTCTAGCAAAGAGTGAATCCGGGAAGTCAAGTAATCGCCATAATTGCTTGGCCAAAAGTGCAGAATTGAATTCTTCTAGTGCCCGAAACCCAAGGCCACCCTCAGATTTTGGCTTACATAATTGTTTCCATTGTTTCCAATGAACACTTTTAGATGTTTCAAAATTAGTCCACCAAAAGTTGGCAATAACTGAGTTTAGTTTAAGGATAACCGTTTTTGGTAGACGATAACATGACATCACATATATAGGTAAAACTGTAAGGACATATTTAATTAAAACCTCCTTTCCAGCTTTCGATAAAAATTTTGATGACCAGCTGTTAATACGCTCTTGAAGTCTCTCACGTACGAAAGCAAAAATTTTTGTTTTGGCCCCACCAATATTTTCAGGTAATCCTAAATAAGATCCCATTCCCCCGATATTAGAGATTCCGAGGGATTGGTGTAACTCCATCTTATGATTATCAGGTACCGCGTGTCCAAATTGGATTGACGATTTATCAAAGTTGATTTGCTGACCAGATACTTGTTCATATTCTTTAAGTATTTTCAAAATTTGGGATGTTTCTTCTTTGGATGCTTTACAAAAGAATAAACTATTATCCGCAAAAAGCAAGTGGGAGACTGTCGGACTATTTAAGGCAATAGGAATTCCCATAATAAGTCCCTGTTGCTCCGCAAACCAAAGTTTTGAGATTAGAACTTCCGTACATAGGATGAAAATGTAGGGTGATAAAGGATCCCCTTGGCGGAGACCTCTCTTAGGCTTAATACATCCCCCAGGAACACCATTTATCAATACAGAGTATTCAACGCTCGTAATACAATGTATAATGTAATCCATGAAGTACTAAAGCCTAATTTCCGGAGCAGAATATCTACAAAGTTCCATTCTACTCTATCATAGGCTTTGCTCATGTCCGTCTTTATCGCCATAAATTTACCTTTAACTCATCTATTTGTCCGGAGAGCATGAAACATCTCCTGGGCTATTAGAATATTATCTGAAATAAGACGTCCGGCAATAAAAGCCGATTGCGTTTCAAAAACCAATTTCGGTAATATCTTTTTAAGTCGCAGATACATGACTTTGGATATTATTTTGTAACCAACATTACATAAACTAATCGGTCTAAACTCCGTCATCTTTATAGGTCTGGAAGCTTTAGGAATAAGACAAATATTTGTTTTATTTAAACCTTGCTCAAAACATCCTCTAGTTAGAAAATTATTGACTAAAGAGACTAAATTGTCCTTAATAATTTCCCATGAGTCTTGGAAAAATAAAACTGTCATCCCATTGGACCTGGGCTTTGCTTGGATCCATCAAAAATAAGGCAATTCTGATTTCTCTTTAGAAGCCATTTTCATTAAAACTTGATTGTCCAAATCTGTAATTTAGGGCAAGAGAGTTTGTCTCTTGTGCCTATATAAGTTAAGGTTAATTATATACATAATTTTCTAAAAACTTAAGGAGAAGTTTTAGAGAACTAGTGAATTGAGCCTTAGGTTATCGGTTTGGGTTGAACTAGATTTAGGTTGGTTTCTCTAGTAGAGTCATTTCCAACAAAGAATAGACCTTTTGTAAGAAAAGAATATTTGCTTAATAAATTGTATTTCAAAGGGATCTAACTTGTGTTTATTGTCTAAATCTCTGCTCTTACATTTGGTATTAGAGTGGTGCACCGCATAACGTTTGTTATTGTTTGCAGGTGTTAGATCCTGAGGACGAGATGGAGAATTCACAACAACAACTGGTTGCCATTGCAAAAACACTTAATTTGGATCCAAACAACTATGGACATTGGAAAGTCCAGATGGCTCAGCATATACATGGCATTGATTCTGATGCATGGCTTGCGGTTGAAGAAGGTTGGGAACATCCTGTTGTTAAAGATGCAGATGGTAACTTTGTACCAAAACCGAGGAAACAGTGGACTGCAGAAGATAAGTCGTATGCTAAATAGAATTCCAAAGCTTTGTCAGCTATTTTCAGCTCTCTGCACAACAATCAGTTCAAGAGAGTTCAGGGTTGTACAAGCGCTAAAGAGGCATGGAATATTCTCGAAGTAGGATTTGAAGGTACTAGTAATGTGAAAAGAACTCGGATTGACATCTTGGCTTCAAGATTCAAGAACTTGACTATGGGAGAAGATGAAATTATTGCAGAATTTACCAGTAAGCTGTCAGCCCTAGCACACGAAGCTTTAATCTTGGGAACAACATATAAGGACAAGAAACTGGTTAAAAAATTCCTAAGATGTCTTCCACCTAAGTTTCATGGTAATTAATCAGCTCTATAAGTGTCTCAAAACTCTGACACAATGAGACATGATCAGGTTGTTGGTATGATGCAAGCGTATGAGCTTTAGATCTCACTGAAGGAAGAGATAACCAAAGTTAAGAGTATTGCTCTTGTATCTGAAAAACTGCTCATAAAAAGGAGTCAGCTGAAAAATCGAAGAGCAAGTTGGACTATTTGTGAAAAAGTTTTTTCGGAAAGCATAAAGAGAAAAAAGGAAGGAATATCAGGCACCTGCTAAATGAGCAGCTGATAGAAACAACTACAAAGCTGACAAATAGTGTCTTGAATGTCAAGGTTACTATTTAAATCTGAATATCCATCAGCCAAGAGGAAGATGAGTATATAATGTTACGAGTGTAAAGGTTATGGACATATAAGAACGAATGTCTGTCCAAATTTAGTGGAAAATCAGCAATCACAACCCGGAGTGATACTGATAGAGACAGTGATAAGGATGGTAACATTCTGAACAACTTTGTAGCTCATCTTGGAATCGTGGAAATGAGTGACAATGAGGAAGAAGATGAAAACGCTGACCTTGTTCATAAAAGTCAGAATGCTGATGAGAATCAGATTCTTGCCAAACACCAAGATGCTGATGTAGACAAGTTAGATCTGATGATGATCTTGAGATAACTCTAGAAGATCAGATGGAAATGTTGGTGACTTCTTAGGTTAAAACTCAAGAGGAAAATAAACGTCTGATGGCAGAAAAATAGGTCGCTGTAAATAAACTGCAACAAGCTGAGAATAAACTCAAGGACATCAAAGCTAAGAATGCTGATCTAGAAAGCAAATTATTTGAGCAGATGAAACGAATCAAGATGTTGTCCAAAGGAACAAAGGATTAGGCTATCTGTTGACTGTTGGAAGGACAACTAATGCAAGCTCTGGTTTGGGTTATAAGGGGAAGGAATCCGCAGAGATGAAGTTTGAAAAGGCTACTGGTTTATCAGTGAATGTAGATCAATTCAAACTTTTGCAGCAAAAAGGTGAAAAACAACATTAACATTAACAACAATGAGCTGGTCTAGGGTGGAAATCTGAGAAAACTCAGTATTATGGATCGCATTGGGGTCATCCAGTTGAGTGTTAGTATTGTGGCAAAGAAGGGCATATGAGATATCATTGTTATAAGTTTCAGTCTAGGGTTCGGAGAATTTGGAGACAACGAAAGTTTATCTTCAAAGGTAAAAACATACATCATATTTGGGTTAAGAAAATGGATTTGTTTTGCCAAGTAGCATTCACTGCTGAGAAAGGTGATAAGGGTTACTCACTGAGCAAATGGTACTTTGATAGTTGATGCTCAAGACATATGACAGGAGATCAAGCTTCTCTACACGAGCTTGAGGCCGACACAGCTGGAAAAGTGACGTTTGGTGATGTTGTTAAAAGAAAAATTCGTGGTAAAGGACAACAGGCAGTTCAACAGAACCTAAACTTCGTAATGTTTTCCTTGTTGATGGACTGAAAGCAAATCTGATTAGCATCAGTCAGTTGTGTGACACAGGATTGGATGTTACATTTACAAGAAAAGAATGTCGAGCTGTTGATGAGAAATGTACTATTCATTTAGAGGGCGTTTGTACAGGAAATAATTGCTATATGTGGGTTCCCGGTTCGCAATGCTTGGTTGTTAATACATAAAGTGAACTCAGATTTGGCATCAACATCTAGATCACATGAATTTTTGGACTATGGCGACATTATCAAACAAAGAGATCATAAGAGGGTTGCCAAAGCTTGACAAAGATCGGCAGTTTGTATGTGGTCCTTGTAGCATGGGAAAACAGGTCAAGACTCAACACAAGTCTATTCCGGATGTTAGGTCCAAGGGTCTATTGGAACTTGTTCATATGGATCTGATGGGTTTATTCAAGTTGAGAGCATTGTTGGGAAAAAGTACATTCTTGTTTTAGTTGATGATTTCAGCTGATACACATGGGTGCATTTTCTTCGAAAGAAAAGTGAATCTTTGGACAGTTTCAAGATTCCAGAGCTTCAACTTAAGAATGAACGACATGGTATCAAGTCTATCAGAAGCGATCATGGTGGAGAATTTGAGAATGATTTATCAAACATTTTTGTTCTGAACAAGGTATTGATCATTAGTTCTCTGCACCACGAACACTACAGCAGAATGTTGTTGTTGAGCGCAAAAACAAAACGTTGCAAGAGATGGCCAGAGCAATGTTGTATGGAAGTAATGCACCTAAATACTTCTGGTCAGAGGCTGTTAACACTGCTTGCTACATTATCAATCGTGTGTACATGCGCAATGGAACTACAAAGACATCTTATGATTTGTGGAAGGGTAAATCTCCGACAGTACATTACTTTCATGTGTTTGGATACGTATTCTACATTTTGAATGATAAAGATCATCTCGGAAAGTTTGATTCTTGGAGTGATGAAGGTATGTTTCTTGGATACTCAGGTTCAAGTACAGTATACAGAGTATACAATCGTCATGCTTCGACAGTTCAAGAAACTGTGAACGTGGTCTTGATGATGCCTCCACGTTTCGGCTGACACTTCTACCACTTGATGAGAAGGATAAGCCTCAACAGCTTGAAGAATCTATTTCTGATATTCGTCCTTCAGATCTGATTGTTGTTCCTCCTCAAGTACATCAGAATCACTCCTCCAATGGTGTTATAAGTGAGATTCGGGGGGGGGGGGAAGAATAATTTGAGGAAAGCAAATTGATTTCAAATAGCTTACTGGGAATGCAGCTTTTGTCGCTTTCATGGCACATAAGCAAGAAGCTGCTGAATCGATTGAGTAAGCTTATTTTGTGTTAAAGATTGAACCCATGGTTGAATGAGTTTTGGATTGGATCCATGCCAAAGGAGCTATCAAATTTTGCATGGTTGAATGTATGGATTCTTATGTGTCGTCCTAAAGTTGTTAATGTTGTTGGCACCAAATGGATCTTCAAGAACAAGATTGACAAGGATGGGAATGTTGTTAGGAACAAGTCACGACTGGTTGCTCAAGGTTACTCATAAGTAGAAGGTGTTGATTTTGAGATGTTTGCATCAGTAGCTCGTTTAGAGTCTATCAAGTTTCTATTTGGAATGGCTTGCAAGATGGGTTTCAAACTATATCAGATGGATGTTAAGAGTGCTTTTCTAAATGGATTTCTTCAAGAAAAAGTGTATGTTGAACAACCTAAAGGGTTCAAAGATCCAAAGCATCTTGATTATGTTTACAAGCTTAACAAGGCTCTGTATGGACTCAAACAGGCACCAAAAGCTTGGTTTGATCGTCTAGCCACGTTTTTGATTGAGAGTGGGTATACATGTGGAAGTGTGGACAAAATATTGTTTACTCTAAACAATGCCAATGGATTCATAGTAGTGCAGATCTATGTAGATGACATAGTATTTGGATCAACAAATCAGAACATGGTGGACAAGTTTGTGGAAGTCATGATCAAAGAATTTGAGATGAGTATGAATGGTGAACTCACTTATTTTTTAGGGATTGCAAGTAAAACAGACGGTTGATGGGATTTTTGTGAGTCAAAGCATGTATGCAAAAAATTTGATTCAGAAGTTTGGAATGGAAACCAGCAAGGCATCAAAGACGCATATGGGGACAAAAAAAAATTGTCCAAAGATGAATCTGGGAAATCTGTAGATGCTACATCATACAGAAGTCTGATCGGAGGGATACTATATTTGACAGCAAGCCGTCTAGATATCTGTTTCTCAGTGGGAGTTTGTGCAAGATTTCAAGCAAATCCTAAAGAGAGTCATCTTCAAGTAGTTAAACGTATTATGAAGTATGTGAGCAGAACTCAGCATCTTGGGATTTTCTACATGAAGGATACAACCACAAGTATGATAGGGCACTACAACGCATATTGGGCAGGGTGTGTTGATGATCGAAAAATCATAAGTGGTTGATGTTTCTTTATGGGAAATAATCTGATTGCCTGGTTCAGCAAGAAACATAACTGTGTATCTTTATCAATAGTATAATCAGAATACATTGCATTGGGAAGCTATTGTACTCAACTTCTCTGGATGAAGCAGGTGTCTGCTGATTATGGTACAGTTTCTAAACCCTTGCTTGTTTATTGTGATAAGTAAAGTGCATTTATCATTGCTAAGAATCATGTGCAACATTCTCTAACTAAGCATATTGACATCGTCATCATTTTATTCGTGAACTTGTTGAAGAGAAACTGGTTGTCATTGATCATGTGAACACTGAATATCAACTGGCTGATTTATTTATGTACCTCTTGCTTGTTTTGTGGAATTGAGAATTTCAATTGGGATTTGTGAGTACTAAACAATGTTTTGAGGTTTGGTTGAGCTGATTTAAGACATGGGCTTGTTTTTGGAAAAGAATGGCAGACACTTGAAAAGCAGACATATATCAATTTTGATCGAACAAGTGGAAAATAGATGCCTATCATACCATCACAAGATGATCTTTGAGCTGACATATTAAACGTTAGGAGAAGGAGGTCAAAGAGATGAGGAGAGCAAGTGTATTTGAGTTGAGAAGTCAAGTGATACTCATTACACAAATTTCACTGATGTATGGAATATCTGAATCAATAGGTTGAGAAATCAAATGATATCTTTGATTCAGTTTTATGCAAGATGATGGAGGTATCATACTTGTGTAGTCTGCCAAAACACATGATTAAGAAGGGTATATCTACTACTAACAAAGTGATTATACTGTACTTGTGATGTTGCAACAGTCATGTGATCGAGAAGGATACCTACATCATCTAAATTGCAATTGTGACCGTATATAACTCTCCAAAGGAAATTCCAGTTGCCTGATCCATTTAATATCCTCAACGCATTGACAAAGGCTTATGATGAAGGCATGCTAGTGTGAAAGTCTAGCCACAGAGTCTTGATTCTGATCGTACATCTCAAAATAAGGTGCATGCTAGGCTTTGCGGAATATGGGTTCTCTGTGGATGATCAATCTCATCAAAAGGTATTTTAATATCTTATTCTGATTTTTGAAAGTTAAAATGGAATTGTTCATATGGTTGATTATGATTCTGGGTCACTCACGAGTTTGATTGATAAACAGACGTCTGTTGAAAAAGTATATCATGCTTAATCTCATTGGTGATAGAGTTGCGTTTGATTATTTTGATTCTTGTATTGTGGTACACTAATCTGTCAATCCTAGCGATTAGACAGAAACTTGTTCGTTTTTGTCTTGATGTGCACTTAAGCAGGGGGTGATGAGAGTTTGGCTCTAGATGAATCCATAATGTCTGATTATGGGGGAGAAAATTTTTAGGGGGAGCATTACAGCAAGATATCGTGCAGAAAAGGAACGTGATGCAGAACATGAACTTGATTTTGCAAGTTACAACAACATGAACGTGAACCTGTTAGCTGAAGTTGCACATCAAGCCAAAAAGGAGAGGTTGAAGATACATTAGTTTTGGACATCACGGTCACGTGATTGATTAATGAAGTCACAAGACTTCTTGATTAATTGGAGCATTTGAGATGAAATAAACTTGGAGAGGAAGACTTCAAGTTTGTTAGAGAATATTTGGAAGATCTCATCAAGAGGAAAAAAAAAGAAAATTTCCTTTTTGATAAGGAGAAATCGTGAGAGTGTTTTTAGGGCAAGAAGGTTTGTCTCTTGTGCCTATATAAGTTAAGGTTAATTGTAAACCTAATTCCCTAAGAACTTAGAGAGAAGTTTTAGAGAGCTAGTGAATTGAGCCTTAGGTTATCGGTTAGGGTTGAAATAGATTTAGGTTGGTTTCTCGAGTAGAGTAATTTCCAACAAGAAATAAGCCTTTTATAAGAAAAGAATATTTGCTTAATATATCGTATTTCAAAGGGATCTACCTTGTATTTATTGTCGAAATCTCTGATTTTATAGAAAGAATCAAAATAAAAAGAAATTAAGCATTATTCGAATAATTACACACTAATTTTAAACAGTACTGTCGTAATTCAGTTGATAATGATACATTACTTTACTATAATTTGACGAAAGATAACAAAAATATAATTTCAGTCTCTTTTTTTGGAAGACAATTATAAACTCTTCAATGAAAAATGTTTTGTAACCAAGAATGCCATACAAAACGTTTTAGAACACTTCTACACTAGCCTTTAAAGAAGGGTTGACTCTAGGTATGCGTAACATGTATATTTGTACATAGGCTAAAGAATTAGTTGGGTCCAAAATTAAAAGTTTTTTTAATTTAGTAATTATGACCAATTTTTTTATATTGAACACGCACCTCTGAACCTGCTTAAAAGGATATCCTTGTGGTGATTACCCTATGTAAAATTGAGGGGAGGTCAATCTATTTGCCCCTCAGAACTTAGATATAATCCAGTTACACTTAATTTGAAAGCTAACACCCAATTAAACGTTTACTAATCTAATTGCACATCTCTGTCGGTTTGTTGTTGGTTTACAAAACCGAATAGATAAAACCATAATGAATCCACCTCACTTTACTTATTTATAACCCATGTGTAATTAGACAGAAGATCAAAATTTCGAGAGGATTGAACTCCCAAAACTGTGAATGTGATCAATTTAACCCTCCCTGAATTGTTGTAGTGGCGTGGCGTCTACTAGTTTCTTCTCACTCTCGTCTACTATTTTCTCATTGGCAGAGGATGATGCAGAATATCAAAACTCAATTGATGACGAAATATATACTCTAATTTCAAAGAATCTCGTGAAAAACATCGAGAAAATAAAAGAAAAAGTAAAAAAGGTTTGAAAAATATTATCACCTTGCTCGTTGACTTGACACACTCGCTTTTTAGTCTTTGTGAATTTGACGTTTTGAACTGAAATTTTTATAAGCTTATACTTATTTTGAATAAATATGAAAGTAGCATTTGATATGTTGAGGCGGAAAAAATAGTTTCAACATGTATATACTGTTGATACCAGGCCTTGATAGCTCGGCCTAATAAGTTCACTCAGTCTGCAATTAATAATGGGCCGCGAGCTAAGCCCATGAAGATATTGTTACATTGCGAGCTAGTGATGGAACCGGGAGAATAAGGTGGAAGCTACTAACGAAGTCCGAAAAAATGGGGAGAGAAAAGCGGAGCCGCAAGAAAGAGGCCGAGGGCTATAAAAGCAAGGCATAGGGGAGAGAGAGGGGATACATAGAAAAACCCTAGTACATTTGAGAGAATTTGTGAAAACTGAGAGTTTATTGTAACAAAGATCTGCGTTGTATTCATTGGAAATCTTCCAATCAGTAAAGAATTCATTATCTCGTATTTTATATTCGTTAGCTCGCAATGTGATTTGGTTGATTGATTTAGCATCATCATATACTAAATCAGAAAAGAGACAAAATCCTACGTAGAATTAAATGCTGCATGAACTTGTAGCCATATACGTAAATTTACTCTCTATTTTTTTTCTTTTTTTGTAAAGTGATGATTTTACTTATTTGTTGATGAAATAAAACAACCCTAATTATCGAAACAATCACGCTTTAAGCTGTAACTAATTTTGGCATAATTCAGTTGTTAGTTTCTTTGTTATTATCATAGTTCGGCTAAAAGTAACAAATAAACAGTTGGATACAACACATATATGCAAATATAAGAAAGAAAACAATAAATTGTCTCCCATCTCCTAATATTAATTATTTAAAGCTTCAATAACCCCTTCTTGTGTTTTGCCACACGACAATCCAACCTTCCATTAGACTAATCCGAGTTATATTTTCGTAACTAAATCAACAAAAGTATGGGCAGGCATGTCTAAGAAATTAGCTAAGGCTATAATAATATATATAGCTCTTATAATGGTGTTCTTCACATTTGCAATAATGAAGACGAATGCACAAGATGAGATAAGCTACGGAGCTATCAATGCAGATAATGCATGGGGATGTGATCCAAAGTTTCCGGAGACTTGTCATAAACAAATTGCCAATCCTTAGGTTCAAGTATGTGAGTTTAATCCCAATTGCCAAAGGTTTAATTATCTTTTATTTATCGTTTGTCAAATGTTTATATCCATATTTTAAATCAAATGTATGATGTTTATAGGTTAAAGCAAAAAAAAAAAAGAAAAAAAACTTGCAGGATATGTAACCATTCATTTGTATGTTTATATATGTGTCATATTACAATATATTTCTTTTTATATAAGATATAAAGTTTTACCAATAAATAGTTTGTCTGCATACAATAAATTAATAAATCAAACACTTATAATATTTTATTTGATAAACGACTAAGAATTTCTCTTTGATTGAAATTAATTTGCTCTCCTCGTGTAAAAACAAATAAAATTTTTGATTGTAAGAAATAATCAATAGCAAACGAAATAAAAGTATGAAAATAGTCTTCATTACTCTTAAAATATTATTGACAACAAAATAAATAAAAAAATGTTTTAAAGTCTTGACATGCATTATAAAGTCTTCCAAAAATCATGGGAAGTTATTAAAGACGACTTAATCAAGATTGTCAATCACTTTATAGGTACAAGTTATTTTGATAAAGAACTAAATCAGGCGAACATCTGCTTAATACCAAAGGTCTTGAGACCGACTAGAATGACCGAATTCCGGCCTATTAGTCTATGCAATGTGGTGTACAAAATCTTTTCCAAGGTGGTCTGTCTAAGATTAAAAAGATTTCTTCCTCCTTTGGTCTGAGATACCCAATCTGCATGTGTTTCAGGCAGCTTAATTTTAGATAATATTCTGATAGCACAGGAGATGTTCCATCTTTACGTACCAATAACAAGGTGAAAGGAGCTTTCATGGCAATTAAGACCAATATAAGCAAGGATTACGATCGTATTGAATGGGATTTCCTTTTGAAACTCCTTATAAAACTTGGTTTTCATGAGATATGGGTCAAAGGAGTGTTACATTGTGTGTCATTTGTACGTTACTCAGTTCTTATCAATGGAAGTCCATCCTCGACTTTTACTCCACATCGAGTGTTACGCCAAGGCGACCCTCTTTCTCCGTATCTGTTTATTCTATGCACGGAAGCCTTAATTTCCAAGTTAAAATGTGTGGAATCACAAAAGAAAATGACCAGAATATTGGTAGCTAGAAATAGTCTGGAGGTCTCCCATCTACTTTTTGCAGATGATAGTCTCTTCTTTTGTAAGGTGAATATGGAAGAAGCGACCACTATTTTAAATGTTCTGAAAGATTACGAGTCGGTATCAGGGCAACAAATTAATTTTACTAAGTCGTCTATCCAATTTGGGAAGAATGTAGACACGATGCAACGACTTGAGATACAAGCACGGCTGGGCATTCACACTATGGGTGGGATGGGAACTTATTTGGGCCTCCCAGAAGGGTTAGAAGGTGCTAAATCAAAAGTGTTTGCTTTTGTCAAGGAAAAGATAGATGCAAGGGTTAATTCATGGTCTGCTAAATTTTTATTTAAGGGCGGGAAAGAGATTCTTATAAAATCAGTACTCACGGTAATACCGTCCTATGTCATGTCTTGCTATAGGCTACCTAAGGTTATCACATTTAAGATCTCGGCAGCTATTGCTGACTTTTGGTGGCACAATTTTGGGTCGTCGAAAGGTATTCATTGGGCCACATGGATACACTATGCAAATCAAAATCGGAAAGGGGCCTGGACTTTAAAGCAATAGCGGATTTCAATTCGGCATTGCTTGCTAAACAACTATGGCGGATCTTAATTTATCGGAACTCTTTGGTTGCACGGATATTTCAAGCACGATATTTTAAAGGCTCCACCCCATTAGATCCTAAGCGAGTGTACTCGCCATCGTATGGTTGGCAAAGCATTACCTCAGCATGAGCTCTTCTCATGAAGGGTTTGATTAAACAAGTGGGAAACGGGGATACTATTCGAGTATGGACAGATCCCTGGATTCCGGATTGCTCACCAAGACCAGCTTATCAAACTGGCATGAACATTTACCCAGACCTGAGAGTCTCGGACTTTATCGATCAAAGGTCGCGACTTTGGAAAGAAACTCTAGTTCGTCAATTCTTTTGCCCTCAGGATGCGACCATAATTCTAGGCATGCACATTCCTAGAATTATGGTCGCTAGGATATGGTGGCATTATACAAAGTCAGGAGCATACACGATACGATCAGGATATTAGGTGGAACATCACCTTGTTCTCTCCCTGATAGTGTCTTATGGACCTAATATTCAGGAAATCCAAAAGCAAATCTGGAAAATCAAGGCTCCACAAAAAATTAAGCACTTAATGTGGCAAGCGGTCACTGGTCAGCTTGCAGTCAAATCCAAGCTAGTTAAGAGGGAGATTCACAGTTGTGGGGCAGAGCAGGAAACAATTAATCATGTACTTTTAGAATGCCCGATAGCTACTCAAACATGGGCACTGTCAAAGATCCCAGCAGGAGCTCATTTTCCTGGGTCTTCTATTTTTTCGAACATGGACCATCTTATATGGAGACTTCCTCAACAGGAGGATACAACAATTATCCTTGGATCCTATGGACTCTTTGGAAGGCGAGGAATGAGCGAGCTTTCTTAAAAAAAGTTAAAAACCCCCAGGATATTACTTTAGAAGCGGAGGCAGAGGCGCATGCCTAGTACCAAGCTCAAAATATTATAGTCCGAATGAGTGGTGATGTCTCACCCTTTACAAATGGCCTTGTGACATCTATTTCTCGATCTATCTCTGTTTATCCAGCGTTTACAAGTTATCGATGTTTGGTAGATGCATCTTGGAAGGATTTAGATATCGTTTCAGGCTTAGGTTGGTACTGTTTCCTCTTCGAGTGTGGTGGTGTGAACATGGGCACGCAAAATATAAGACGAAGCCTCTCCCCCATACATTCGGAGCTTGAAGCCCTTCTGTGGGCCATGACATGTCTTTTAGGCCTACATATATTAGAAGCAGAATTCTTGGTGGATTGTTCAATGATTATTCAGATGATAGATGACCCACTGGCATGGCCAGCTTTTAGTCCTTACCTGGATGACTTCTTGAGGCTAAAAAGTTCTTTCCGGCTCTGCTCTATCGCTCTCATCTCACGTGCACTCAATTACAAGGCAGATTTCTTGGCTCGTTCTGCGCAAGGTTTAAATAGAAATTTTGCTTTTGTTAACGATGTACCCTCACATTGGTTCCGCTCTCTCAGTAATTGAAGTCAAGTTGACAAAAAAAAAAAAGTCTTGACATGGAGGGAGATGGAAAAAAGCAGAAAAAGAAGCAAAATTCAATAATCTATTAAAATGGGCCGTAGCTTACATAAGCCACTTAAAGCCCAATATGGTTGTAAAACTCAAAGGTCAGAAAAACAAATTCATTTACCAACTCATCGTAGTTTTGTGACCGGTATGTTAGTTCGGTTTGGATAGATCAGTTCAGCTTTTTATTTGTTTGTTATGTAAGACATAACTAAGTTCACTTTATCCTCAGATTAAATAATTCTGATTTCTATAAACCTCGTAAGGTTTATATATTAAACTAAGTTTTGCGAGTACATGTGAATAATTAATAAAGTAAAATAAAAAATAGAGAAAAGCCATTTTTGTCAAGATGAGCATCTAGTGGGTGAGGTAAGAATGGCTAGGTTTATATAAGTGGCCAAAAAATGATTGAAAATTGGCATTTTTAATAAATTAAGAAATAAATATAGAGTTGAAATATTTGGCCAAAAAGGTCATACTTATTAGGATCAAAGCATGAGTAGCAGTTGCAACAATTACACTAAGGAGATTTTAAAACTTTAATCTTCTCATGGGATGTGAAAATGAAAGCCAGCAAAAAAAATAAATGAAAAAATAGGTAGGCCAACTACATCACCAACCCCTCTAGGTAGTAAAATTATTATAATATTAAAAATAAAAATAAAAGCTATAGATTCAACATTTACAAACCAACCAAATATCGAAAATTCAAGATTAACATAAACTTTTACATCTCCTTCTCACTACAATATTTTATTGTATATATATATAGCAAATTCACTACATCTAGAAAAAGGAAAAAGTCTTTATCTTTGTAAGCTTATTAATGTATCTCCCTTATCTTATTGCATTTATAGTGACATTATGTCCGTTGCTCAATCCTTTTTGAAATTTATTTACTTCCAACTGTACCAATATTGACTCCTCCAGTTACATGACCAATAATAATTGAAAGCAATCACATAATTATTAAAAATAGATTTAAGTATTATATTTGAAGAAAATATACCTTTCAATGAGATCTCTTTTAAATAGACATTGATCACGCCATTTGTTGCGGCCATCCGAAGCTTTTTATTTCTTTTACTGGTAATATCTTTATTTATAATAGAATTATAGTATAATATGTCTTTATTAATACAATATTTTCAATAAAATAAACTTTTTTATTAGGAAATATGTGAAACAATCATCAACTTTTGAATTTTGATGCGGCGATTTATTAGGAAAAATGGCATTCAATATTCAAAGAGCAAAATGTGGACGACAATTTCAAACTTTTTAAATTTATTAATTACTAGTTATTTTAGTTCAATTTATGTCAAAAATAATTCGTAAAAAAGATTAGTAAAGTACGAAATAATTGCATAAAGATAGAAATTGTTTAACCAATGATTTTACAAGTCCGAAAATAGTAGATATTAGAAATAGTAAGGTAATGGATAATATACAAAACTTGGGTTACCTTTCATGTATCAAAAATGTGATCCTACTATTTTTTTTATCATTCAAAATTCTCATTAAAACCTCATTTTTCTTCGTTTTGGAGAAGTTATTACGCTACATATCAACAGCATTAAAATTATAACTAGAAAAATAAAGTAACTACTAAAACTAAATTTCAGCTTTTTAGATTTTTTAAAAATTTGTACAGAGTTTTAACCTTTCTTTAGTATGTAAAGAAGAATTTCTAACCCAAATACGTAATCTTTGAAAAGCCGGAATTTCATTCTTTTCAACATTGTAAATTTTTGTTTTTCTTTTCATTAGTCGAAGACAAACATCTAGAAAAGTTTTATAAATAAATTTATACTTTTATTCTGAACATTTTACAAAAACATAGTAACTAATATGATAGAACTTTTAAATTAAGAAAGCTAAATTAGTTATATCATCTTGTACATTTGAGAAAATGAAAACTAAGACCATCTCCAATGGTACATTATTTTTAGAGAAAACATCAAATTGAGAAGAGAAATAAAAGAAAATCATCTCTAATGGTACATTATTTTGAAGGAAAAAATGAGTTTTTGAACAGTATCCCCTCAAATTTGAGGGAACACTATTCACCTCCCTATTTTTATATAAATTTTTTTCGTTGCATTTTAACCCTTAACCTTCTATATGTTTATATTTTATGTATAAATAAACATAATTTAATGATAGTTATTCTTTATATGTACAAATAATTAAAATGAACTTGTAATTTTATATTACAATTTCACAAAATAAAATAAATAGATAATATTTGTTAATTTTAAAAGTTAGAGGGTGTTTTTGAAAGAAAAAAAATATAAAGAAAGATATAATATACTTGAATATTCATTTTTGAGGGAAAAAATGAAGGTAATCATTGGAACAAAAGTCCCCCTCATTTTAAATTTACCTTATTTTGACTCATTTTGAGAGAAAATTTGAGGGTAACCATTAGAGATACTCCAAGATATATAAATATGGAATTAAGGATCACGACGATATCTAGTACCCGTTTCACAACCTCGGGAGTATTCGTTAACTGGAACTTTGACATATCCAATTGGATTATTACGGCTACATCCTTGATTTTTGCCTTTTTTTTAACGCATCATATTCTACATCTTCTGTTCCTTCTGTTCTTCCACAAAACATTAATAATATGATCATTATTAACAATTGGATTCTTCTTGCAACCATTTTTTAATCAAATTTTTTGCAAGTGGTCTTTAATCTAGTGGCAAGTGGTAAGTCCACTAAAGGCAGACACACTTGTTTACAATATACAGAAATTTGGCTAATAGGCGGCTAGTTGTGATCCAATGCTGACAAAAAAAAAATCAAATTGTTTGCTCTCTCTTTGTATTTTGCAATGAATTAGTGAATGATTATTGATTTCAATGTTTAAGAAATTTATAGTGAGATAAGAGTTGATTAATAAAGATATTTTTGTTACATAAAGCCAGAGAAGAATGCATATTCATGGAAATTTAGTTTTCATAACATAGTAACTTTTACCCGTAATGGTATACTATCTATTCTATTAATCAGGGTTCATTTGGCTTCTTTTTCTCAAAAATAACTTTTCCTTTTCGTAAATATGACATGACTAGCCCCTCGATTTGTTATTCCTAATTCGAATTCATTAATGGCAAATTCGGAAGTTTAATATTTCTGACCGATTTGTGTTATGATCATCCAATATCTAATTGGATCTTTGAATATCCATTAATGGCAAATTCGGAAGTTTAATATTTCTGCCCGATTTGTGATAGGATCATCCAAAATCTAATTGGATCTTTGAATGATTAGACAAAAAAATCCCTTGCCCATATTTGCCCATCGATTTGTTCAGAGAAATAAAATTCATAAATGTTGTTTTCGTCTTTTTTATAGTTTTGATCCGAATAATCCATGGGTATCCGATTTCTTATCGGATTTATTCAATTTATCTATGGATAATCCATATAACCCTTGGACCTAACGAGTTTATCTTTGTTTATTTGATTTTGAAAACTTGATTTTGTCGTAAGGAGAACTTCAAATATTTTTTTAGATATAAACCGTATGTATACAACTTTTACGAAATCTACGTGGTGTTTTTTGTATTTGATTTTGAAAAGTTGATATTATAGTTTAGATATATCAAATCTACGATTTTTATGATGTTTATGTGATATCTAGATGTACAATGCAACTAACTTTCGTAGATACCGACTTTAGCTTTCGTTATGTTTAGATATTTTTTAAACAACATTTTGAAAACTATATTTTATAGTTACGATAACTTTGAATCTTTTAAATTTACATATCCACTATAACCTTATACTAACTCTAATTGTACTCTATATATAGTCCATTAGTCTTTAACCCTCAAATCACGCTTCTTCATTGTTATCTTTTCATATAATCACATAATAATCGACTAACAAGTACAATGGTTTCTTGCACTCCAGTGAAGGAAATTCGACCATTCAAGACTCAATGGAGAATTTGTGTCAAAGTTCTGCATGCATGGAAACCTTCTAGTGCCTATGTTGATAATAATTTGGACATGATCGTATTAGATGAATCAATACATTTTTTCCACGTTTTCATTATTTTGTATACTTGATATTCAACATTACTAATGTTTCTAAATTTTAATAATTCTGTATTATTTTACAGGGATATCTTATTCATACTACGATAAAAAAGTACCAGGTTCGTAAATTCTCTAATTATGTGCAAGAAGGCAATTGGTTGGTCATTGAAAATTTCAGTCTAGTTAAATCGGGAGGGAAGTACAAAGCCACAGATCATCCGTTTGGACTTAACATTAATGAAGCAAGTAATACTATCGAAGTATCTTCAAAATCAGATGACATATATTTGCGTCTCACTAATTTTGATGATATTGTTCAAAATAGTTTGGACGCAAACTATCTTATAGGTAAGATTAACAATATTTAGTTAACGGTTTCGTAGTTTTTATATTACAAATTTGGTAGATATATATATATATATATATATTTGTATATACATATATATATATCTCTATTTTTATATAGATGTACTTGGACAAGTTCTTAACATTGGCGAGATAAGGTCTATCATGGTTAATAACAAACCAACGTTAAAGATCCAATTCCATCTTCGAGATGCACGGTATCATTTCTGTTTAATTATTATCGACTTTTACTGAGATTACACTGTAATGTATTTGTAAATTTTGTTGTTAGTAATACACGTATACCATGTACACTACGAGGAAAGTTTATTCAATCGTTGTTTGATGTTTATGAACATTCGGATGGTGAAGTTGTTACATGCTTGATTCGATTTGCAAAAATGACTACTTATAAAGATATGAATTTTTGTTCATCCAATTATTTACTGTTATCTATATGTCTTAGTTATTTAAACTAATAACTATATTTATTTATCATCCAGGAGAAGTTCACGTCGTGAGTGCTCATGATACATCTCAAGTTTTGATAAATTCTCAACTTCATATTGTCCAGGATTTCGTGAATAGGTATAAATAAATAATTACGGTTTTTGTTAGAATCCTATATTGTAATTTTCTATTTTGTCTTTTGCGCAATTTTACTTTCTTATGATATTCCTAATTGTATATTAAACTTGATATGTTTATTACAGTTTGCTGAATGATGCTAATGCTGTCCAACGCCATGCCGTGTTGCCGTATACGAAAGATAAAGATTCGTTAGCCTCTGTTGAAGGACATGCTTGAGATAAATGAGGTTATTTGATTTATGTTCATAATGGCTTATAATTTCTCGAGTGATACCGTTAATTCTAAATTTTATTTTTCAAATGTTGTTCGTTTTATAGGTCTCTCAATGTAAGATCACATGCAGAGTTACTGCAATCGACACTGATTGGTCTTAATATTATTTTAGTTTACAACAATGCAGTAAAATTGTATACATTGTGCTAAAGAAAGAGGATGAAGACAAATCTAAAGATGATGACAAAAAGGTTTTTTGGTGCGGTAGATGCAAATTGAAATCAACTAATGTTATTCCAAGGTATAATAAATTATTTTTTAGTTTGTTTAATTTTTCAGAATTTTATTTATTTATTTATTTACTTTTTAATTTGGAAATAATTATTGTTATGATCATTTAGATTCAAGCTTCACTTATGTGTGTTGGATGAATCTGGATCAACGAAGTGTATGTTGTGGGATAATACAGCAATGGAAATTTTAAATCAAGTACTTCTCAATTATTGAATGGTTCCTTTGATAAGGTAATTTCAATTGCTTTGATTAGTGTTGTTTGTTATACAACAATTCGATAATATGTTTTTATTGTGAAACATGTAATTTTGATTTTGGTTTTTTATTTTTTTTAGATTCAAGATCCAAAAAATCTTCCTGCTCCTATCCAAAATTTGGATGGAAAAAGTTATGAATATGTCCTTAGTATTGATAAGGATAATTTTCAGAATGGTAATGATACATTTAAAGTATCTGACCTAGCCGAAGCACTTGATCCAGCTGATGTACTAAGCAATGGTTCATTCCAAGATATTAATTTGGGTTCTTCGACTCCTTTAAAGCACAAAGAGGAAAGCATGTTGTCTGATTCGTTTGATGATTCTTCGTCGTCCTCAACTAAGAAACTATGTGTTGAACTAACTAAGTCTGGATTTGATGATGTACATTTGAGGAAGGAGTTGGTGTATGAATATTAGAAATAACTCTTTATATGTTGATTTTTCCGTTCCAGTTATAGTTTGATCATTTTTTATAAAACTCTTTATGGAATTATTATTACGTTGTGTTGCTTATTTTTATATTTTCATTTAACTTGGTTATTGATTATTCATTTATTCGTCTCTAACAAAATAAGTCATTTAATATTACCGACGAGATTTCTGAGCGATCTGTCTATCTTATTTAAGTTTTTCTATTTATTTTCATGTTTAGTGACAAGAGTTTAATCTAAAAGCAGTAAATTAAAAAATAAGGTGGTTATTGATTAGATACTCTTATCTATGTACATGGACACAACCATGATAAACTTCAAATACTAACAATAATATCGTGTTTTGTATCGTCTACTTATTTCCTTTATAAATTTTGAAACGAAACATAAGCATTATATTTGTATCTTTTTCATTATAATTATATAAGAATTGTTTCTCTACTTAGTCTAACACTTTGTGCTTTCTATTCCATTTTGATAGCTTTCTTTACCAAAAAAACCAGAATAAATAAAATTACTTTTCTTGAATTGGCCAATGACATGGTACTCGAAATTTCTTCTAGATGGGCCGCGTCTTCTCTATCTTCTGTACGTAACCTCAGATTGGTTTGCAAGAAGTTCAAATCTATATGTGATGATCATCGTGTTTTGTATCACTTTCCATGGAGGAAGAACCATTCTTCCCATATTTTGGAGATCCTCAGAAAATTTATGTGAGATATAACAAGTTACGTCTTATTCAAAATCCCAACGTGCTGTATCATTAGGGAATATTGGCTTATTTTTTCGATAATCGTAAGGATGAAGGTCTAATATTTCTATATGATGCGTCAGAAAGTGGTTCTCTTGAGGCAAAGTACCTTTATGCAATTATTCTCATATGTCTTGGACAAGGTACAAAACATCAGGGTTTTACACTTCTGTCATCTTTTCTTATGCCTCTTATGTCATCAACAATGCGAAAATTTAATGGTCTACGTCGTTTGGTATGTAGATATCTAAGGACTAAGGTCACAAATTGTGTTATATCCGAGTTGAAGACATTATATTTTAGAGAGATTTGTCATTGCGATGGTTCAACTAATAGGTTTCTTTCTATCAGCATCACTTGGCACAACTATGGTGCAAGTGAAGACATATCTTCCTCAAATGTGTGTCGAGCATGTTTATGGCATCATGAAGTCACAAATACTTTAGAAGGAGAGTATGAGTAAGTTTATAGTATTACCTATTTATTTCTTAATTTGCTATCGAAATAACACCTAATCAATGTATTTCTCTCTCTTTCATCTACTCTATTATTAAAAATTATATAAGATCCTATTTTGAAAAAAATAGTATCTATTTTTTTTTGGATCACTTTCTTCAACAAACAATATCCCTTTTCCTAATATTTAGTTTATCTTTACAAAATTTATAAGATTATTAATTAAGCTGAGTCGATTTTTTAAATAAAATCTTGGGAATATGAGTTTATAATCTATTATATATATATATATATATATCTTCATATGGGGTTTCTTTTTTTTCTATCGTATTCTTACTCTATGGAGTCTTTCATTCTTTTTCTGGATGATATTTTAATCACAATTACATCTATTTTTGCTTCTGCTTCTTTGAGAATTGTACTTAATCTTAGATTAGTGTACAAGAAGTTGAGGGCTATATGTGCTGAAGATTACGTTGTTAAACATTTATCACTCGCTGAACAAGAGTTCCATCCATATTCTTTTGCTGCTGAAGAATTCTACAAACAATACAACAAATTATGTAGTATTGGGAATCCAGAAGCTTTATACCGTTTAGGAAGAGTATGTTATTTTTACGATCGATGTAAAGATGAAGGTCTTATATTTCTTCATGGAGCTGCTCGAGGCAATTTTAGTGAGGCAACATATCTTTATGGTCATATTCTCTTATGTTTTGCAGGTAATATCTTATAATTTCCCAAGTTATTATTTTAGATTGGCAAATATCGTGTTATGTGTACTGTTTTGGAAATCGGTTCACGGAAGCCACGCTGGTATTATTTCCGCTGCAATATATGTAGCAATGATACTATTCCAGGCGTACCAGATGATGTCTTTGATGAAAATTACCCTAAGAAGTATTGTGCTTTTTGGTGTACTTCATGCGAAAAAGATACATCGTCGGTGACTACAAGGTAAATTAATGTCCCATATATATGTTATTTCATATGTTTATAAGTTTGTGTTGTTTATATTTTGCGTTTAATTAATTTATTATTCATTAGATTAAATCTGAATTTATGTATAATGGACAATACTGGAGTAACCACATGCATATTGTCTGAAAGTGTAGCCATTAAAGTTATAGGAGAAAGAGTATTTGATCTTTTGATCGATCGTTCTGGAGAGGTAATTGAACCTATTTATATTGTTTCTTATTTTATTTGATTTGTTTTGTAATCATATGATCATTCGTATAGTATTAATAAAATAACTTTTGCAATTTGTAGATTAAATTCCCAGAAAGAATTCCTCTTGCTATTAGCGATTTATTTGGAAAGACTTTCCAGTTTGGGTTTAGTGTTGATCGGGATAAAAACTGTTATGGTCGTCACACATACGAGGTTGAAAAGGTTTGGTGTAATCATAATCTCAAGCTTTCTCGGATGGTCTAATTCTCTGAAAAATAAGTTGCTTCTTTTTCAGAAAGTAAATATGGTTATTTCTCATATGGTTATAATAGTTTCTCATAGACTATAATTATTTTAGTTTTTCATAATTGTTTTGATTACATCTGCTTTTTATTTTGTATATTTCGTTAATTTTGTTATTTTTTTAATTAATGACATTATATTTTTAAATTTTTAATATTAGAACCTAACCGTCCCTACGCGCATACGCGCGGGTCCGGGTCCACTTCTAGTTTGTTACCTGTAGTTTTCTGGAGCATTGTGAGCATGCCAACAACTTTTTTCGTTATATAACTATTATAATTAAATCGTTTATAACGCTTTGTCAAAATTATAAATAAAACAATCTAAGCTTTCTTTACCTATTTCCAATAAAATGTGATAAAATTGAGTATTTTTTTGTCAAATCCAATTTTATTGCCATATGTTAATTAAAATCTGTAACATAATTTAACACCGTTAAGGAAATAAACATTTTCACATTTTATAAATATGTCATTAAAAGTTTATTCATTTTACTAACGTTTACTCAACTATTCCGTTATTCTGCTAATCCTATGACGTACCAATTAGATCATAAATTGTAATATATATTTATATAAATAATAAATTATGTGCTTAATATCATTGGAATGTATAAGTAATGGAATGGAATTCTTAATGCTGTCTTTGTTTCCAAAACTACAAATTGTTGATTTTGGGGTCTTTTCAAGTTCTAATATATGAGACATGATCTGGACATAAGTGATTGGGAGATAATCACAAGTCTTTTGATTTGATATGATAACCCCTTACATAATATTCGGTTTTTGATCAAAAATGAGAAACATCATTGTTATTATTTCATATCAACATCTTACTCATATTTCTCCACTACTTTCATCCACTTAATCCTTGCGTGTTTATCTGGTTTTTACTTTAGTTTTGATCGATGACATCAAAACGTTACTATCAAATGGTAAAAATTGAAAATACAAAATTTCATATTGTTGTTTTGTAGTACATTATATTGTGGAGGTAAAGAGATGATTTAAATAACACAAAATAATACTATACTCACCAAAAGTAATTCAAGGTCTTAAAAAAAAAAGAAATTGGATGCCAAAGATAGGTGAATCGCTGTTAATTAGCGTTCACTTTACAGATCATCAGTCATATCAGGGTTTTGATAGTTTCTCTATACCGTTAAAGAAAAAAATGATTTTAGGATATGAACATTGGTTATGAATAAGGTTTTATCGATCTAATTGTTGACAAAAAAAATGTATTTAAGTTTTTTTTCCATCAATTAGAAAATAATAATGACAATAAAACTCAAAATTTTTTGTTTTTGTCAATAATTAGATGGATAAAACTCATTGAATCAAAATTTTAAAACTCTAGGTCTATGCATCAAATTTCTTCTCTCTTTTTTGGTTAAAATTTGTAATTGGCTAAAACGCAAATAATAAAAGCACTTGCTATAATGGAGACGTGATGACTATTTAAGGTATTAATTAAAAGAATTGAGGTTTAAAACGCTGCAAATGCATTATTGGTTTAATTTAGTCTATAAATCATCAAATTCAAACATATATATTCCAAAAAAAAGTGTGGAGTTCTATAAAAATATATACTAATCAAAGACAAGTAGTTCTAGAAAACACAAAATATATCTTCTAGACGGTCATATGCGTTGCGTTTACATATGAAATATAATTCTATACAAATGTGTTAATAGTTGAAACTATCGACAAAGTTTGAATTCCGGTGTTGCATTATCTTTGAGAAAAAAGGTTTATACTAGTTAAATTGTGTTGTGACATGTTTTTATCCTCGGACCTAAAAAGTATCTAATAAAAATCTTCATCATATCTCATTGCCTTGTTGCTTACTTTATTCATGCAATAATACAATTAAAAATTTCGTTTTAACACTAATTCAATTTTGCAAAACTTTTCTTAATCCCATGATTTACATGTTTCAACTAATAACAAAACTACACAAGCATTTAGAATTCAATTTCATTTCACTGCATGTGAAAATAAAAAATAAAAAAATGCATGGATGAATTTGAGAAATACTAATTCGGGTAGAAAATACTAATTCCAATTTTGAATTGGAAAAAATGCCATAAAAACCTTCTAGATTCAAAAAAGCGACAAAATAAGCATTTAAAATAAAAATGTCATAATTTGTTGACCGTGCCATTTAAAGCATGCCATTAATTGTATTGTAACGGAGTTAAAATTCCGTTAATGGGAGTTGTTATGTAAAATGACATCGTTGTGAAACTAAAAAATTGAGGATTAAAAATGGAAAAAATGTCATAAAAAGTCTCTAAATTCAAAAACATGTCAAAATAAGCACCCACTTTAAAATTGTCGTTTTAAGCATAGTCTTTATGTTAACCAGACTACTAAAGTCCTAAAAAAACTTAAAACAACATTCGGTTCTCCGTTTGGATCTATTTAGATTTGATTACTTTGGTATATGAATTTGCCATCAGGGGTTCGATCCTTCCACATTATGATGTAGATTAAGAGGGATTTTAGATTGAGATCGAGCTATGGATCGTGATCTGTCGATCTATTTGGTGACAATAAAATTCTACAAGATTCTACATTAAGCAGAATTAAGTCGTTACCATTTAAGTAATTCTGCTACATGCCACGTAAAAATAAAATAAATAATCAACTATGTATAATTGTGTGCATGTATTGTTATATTTCACTTATTTTGGCTCGTACTCGGTTTAGCTTGAGTTCAATTTTTTTTTTTTGGTATATGAATCTAGCATCAAAGGTTTAATCCACTAGCATAAGTAAGATCAAATGAAATTCTAGGGCAGATTTTGGCTATAAATTAGATTTTGTCAATTCAATTATTAAATTATTTTTTTGTTATATTCCATATTCATCAGAATTTAGTTGTTACCAATTGATTTTAAGTAATTACGCAAGTTTTTGCATAAATAAATTTCTACCTGATTCCGCATTCAACACAATACCGCAATTATTTAAACTATATAATGAGAGACTTAAAGAAATATATAAAAAAGAAAGAAAAAGTTTATTATTTACTTTCTTTGATATCAATGTATATATATATTTTTTAATCTACAATGACATTAATATAGTATCAAATCTAAATAGATCCATACGGAGAACTGTGTTTTTTAAATTTTTTTTTAGGATTTTAGTAGCATAGTCAATGTAAAGACTATGCTTAAAACGACAATTTTAAAGTAGGTGCTTATTTTGACATGTTTTGAATTTAACGGATTTTTATGCCATTTTTCTCGTTTTTAATCCTAGATTTTATAGTTTTAAAAATAATGTCGTTTTTACGTAACGAGTTCGTTAACAGAAGCTTAACTCCATTACAATGTAATTAATGGCATGGTTGAAATGACATGATCAATATAAAAATTATGCTTAAAATAATATTTTTATTTTAAGTGTTTATTTTATCGTCTTTTATAGCATTTTTCCTCTTTTGAATTTATATTAGGAAAAAGAAAGAAAAAGAAATTAGAAGAAGACAAAACAATATTTCCAACCGCTTCAATTTTCTACCCGACGACACGCTTTGAAAATCTTTTTAGGTCTCATTTTTTTGTCCTTTACTCGTCAATAATACTTTTTTTTTCTTATGAAATATGAAATTACATATATATATATATATATTTTAAAAGTCAGTTAATAATGATTTTTGCTAAACCAATAGGAAAATCCTGCGCCATTTCATAAATGACAAACCCGATGCAGGGGTTTGCCAATTTCAAACCACGCGAACCTAATCTTGTTGAAAATTAATGCCTTTTTTCTAATAATATACACTTTTTTTTTTGTAACAAATGAAATTTTTTTTGATAATTAAATAAAACAAATTTAACCCAAAAAAATATAAAATAAAATGAAGATTTTCTAGAAGAAGACACTATATAAATGAGAGCATCCTTGCTGGCAAAAATCTATCATTCAATTTGGTCGGTCAAATAAAATCTACACAAATGTTATAAAAGCATTCTCATCTCTTTAAATTCCTTCACATTTTTGAGTTTTACATTCACATGGCGCGTATTGCTGTCGATCGTCTCTGTTTCGTTTTACCGGCGGAATCCGGCGAGCTAAAGCCGTCGTCGGTAAAGTCGTTGAGGAAAGTTGAAGAGGAGACCAAAGAAGAAGATGAAACCAAAGAAGAAGAGGAGAAGAAGAGTCGTGATTGTGGACGTCAACTTGTAAGTTTGATCGGTGATTTGTTCCGGCGATTACACAGCTCCAAATTGGTCAAAAGCTTGCATCCTTGTGGAATCCACGCGAGTAAAGATTCGATTTCTATGGAGATTAGTAGACCATTCACTGACATGGAAGGTGTTCAGCTTTCCGGCAAAATTGGTTGCGAGAATCCAAGAATCTTTGGATACTCCGAGCTTTACATTGGAACTAATGGTTTTAGCGAGGAGTTGATCCTTGGTAGTGGCGGTTTTGGTCGTGTCTACAAGGCGGTGTTACCTAGCGACGGAACCACCGTGGCTGTTAAATGCTTGGCGGAGAAGAAAGGAGAGCAATTCGAGAAAACGTTCGCGGCTGAGTTAGTCGCGGTGGCTCAGCTTCGTCATCGGAATCTAGTGAAATTGAGAGGTTGGTGCCTCCACGAAGATGAATTGCTTCTCGTTTACGAATATATGCCTAATCGAAGCTTAGATCGTGTGCTTTTCCGACGAGCGGATATGAATTCCGATTTTAAACCGTTGGATTGGGATCGGAGGGGTAAAATCGTCAGAGGACTCGCCGCCGCGTTGTTCTATCTCCATGAGCAATTAGAGACTCAAATTATACACAGAGATGTGAAGACGAGTAACGTGATGTTGGATTCTGAGTTTAACGCACGACTCGGAGATTTCGGATTAGCTCGCTGGTTAGAACATAATATTGAAGAGTTCGAGCCCGACTCGAGTTATGATTCTGTTTCTTCGTTCCGTAACCACCAGTTTCGAGTAGCTGACTCGACTCGAATCGGTGGGACTATCGGATACTTACCGCCGGAGAGTTTCCGGAAAAAAACAGTCGCCACCGCAAAAACAGACGTGTTCAGCTTCGGAGTGGTGGTTTTAGAGATTGTCTCCGGTAGACGTGCAGTTGATTTATCGTTCTCGGAAGATAAAATCATTTTGCTCGATTGGATTCGGAGATTAAACGATAACCGGAAAATATTCGACGCCGGAGATTCTCGGTTATCGAAAAACTCTTATGATATCTCCGATATGAAGAGAATGATTCATCTTGCTCTTCTCTGTTCTTTAAACAATCCAACGCATCGTCCCAATATGAAGTGGGTGATCGGAGTACTTTCCGGTGAATATTCCGGTAACTTACCGGCGTTACCTTCTTTCAAAACCCATCCTCTATATATTCCTTTATCTTCTCTAAAATCAACTTCAACTTCGGCGACGACTACGACCACCACCAGAACAACGACGACCACAACCTCCATAACAAGCTTCAACGCGTCTTCAGAGTCAACACCATCGTCAGATTACGTTACTGCCCTCGAGGATTCAATTTACCAAACGGCGGAGACGGGAGAAAATCGGTATTTAAATTACAACAGTCGCCGAATGACATCATCTAAGGCTTTAGTATTGGACACTCCAAGGGAGATTTCATATAACGACATCGTTTTAGCCACTGATAATTTTTCCGACGCGCGTCGTGTTGCTGAGGTTGATTTCGGTACAGCTTATTACGGTTTACTAAACCGGGATCAGCATATACTGGTGAAACGTCTTGGTATGACTAAATGTCCGGCTCTTAGAACCCGGTTCTCCACCGAATTACTAAACCTAGGCCGGCTTCGACACCGTAACCTTGTCATGCTTCGTGGTTGGTGTACCGAACATGGCGAAATGCTAGTTGTATATGATTATTCAGCGAACCGTAAGCTAAGCCATCTTCTATACCATAACCATATACAAGGAAACTCTGTTTTGCGATGGAAAGTTAGGTATAACGTGATCAAATCACTTGCTTGTGCGGTACGTTACCTCCACGAGGAGTGGGACGAGCAAGTCCTTCACCGTAACATAACTTCTTCAACAATCTTTCTCGATAGAGATATGAATCCGCGGCTCTGCGGATTTGCATTGGCCGAGTTTTTGTCTCGAAACGATCAAGCTCATCAAGCTGCAAAAAAGAAAGGATCTGCACAAGGGATTTTTGGTTATATGGCACCAGAATACATGGAATCCGGAGAAGCTACAACCATGGGAGATGTATACAGCTTCGGCGTGGTGGTGCTCGAGATGATTACGGGTCAGCCCGCAGTGGATTACAAGAGGAAGAAAGAAGATGCTCTTTTGGTGTTGAGAATCCGGCAATTGGTCAGTGACCGGAAAAAACTGTTGAAAGAGATTGCAGATATTAGTTTAGATGATGAGTACGAGAGTGTAGAAATGGCAAGGTTATTGCGGTTAGGGTTGGTTTGCACGAGAACCGATCCTAAGCTAAGGCCAAGCATTAGCCAAGTGGTGAGTATATTGGATGGGCACGAGAGGTTTTTTAAAGAGGAAGCAGGAAAGGAAGGTGAAGTGAGCCGCAACCATATGTATAGTTCGTTTACGTTGATGATTAGACAAATGCAAGCACTTGGGATTCATTGAGTACGTAATCTTTAGGGCAAGTCTTAATGTTTTAAGTGATCAAATTTGCAATATACATATATTTTTCATCGTTTATTTATTTTTTTAACCTTTGTTGTTTAGTGTGTAAAGAAGGTTTCGGGTCCAATTATATAGTTTTTGTGGAATATCATCTAAACCGGAATTTCATTGATTCCAACTTTATTTTAGTTTTTTTCTTTTTCTTCTAAGAAAGTAGTTGAAGACAAACATTTAGAGAAGTATAAAAGTTATAGTTTTATTCTGAAAAGCTTACAAACATAATTAATTTGGAAACAATCATACAGTATATAAATTAACATAGCTAATATAATAGTATTGATAAAAATTTAAGAAAGTGATGATTAAGATATATGAATGTTTAATTAAGGATCATGATGACATCTAGTACCCTTTCACAGCCTCTTGAATATTCGTTAATCGGAACTTTGACTCATCCATTTGGATTGTCAGGGCTACATCCTAGATTTTCGTCTTTTTTAATGCATCATATCCTATCTCTTCTGTTTCTTCTGTGCTTCCACAAAACATCAATAATATAATCATTATCATAGTAAATAGAATAACAATTGGATTCTTCTTGTATGCAACCATTTTTTATTTTGTAGATTTATTTTGTATGTATTTTGCGCTGAGAGTTTTTGAATGATTTTTGATTTTAACATTTCAAAAATTTATAGTGAGACAAGAGTTGATTAAGAAAGTTATGTCCTTACATGAGGCCAGAGAAGAATGCATATGCATGGAGTTTATTTCTCATTAACATCTTTTCTTATTGGTTTACATATTGTTTTATTATCTGTAGTTTCTGAAGATTTGTGAACATGCCAACAACGTTTTGGTTATAGAACTATTTCTAAAGTTTTTATAATGCTTTTACTAATTGTGTTTCAAACGTCAAAACTATAAATAAAATTCTGTTGCTTTCTCTACTGATTTCCAATATAATTTTCTAAACTGAATTAAATTTGTTTTTTGCCATATCTACTTTATATTGCCATTTGTGGTTTTTTAAACCTCAACAGAACTTTTTTATATTATGTTCAGAAAACAGAAACTACACATTCCTTAAAATGAGTTCTTTTTTTTTTTTTCAAATCAGAACCATCTAAAATTTTTCATTAGATTAAAGGTCAAACATTACATCATCATAAAAGAGTTTATGGAATACATCAAGACTAAATAAAACTGAAAATAAACGATAAAAGCAATAAATTCAGGTAGAATAACTCAAACATCCTGGAGGTTTTGGATAGATGATGGATTTGCGCTCGTAAATCTGAAGCAGATCATGAACTAATCCAGCTGTCGACAAAATAAGTCGGTCGAACACAAAAAGAGCTCGTTGAACCATTGTTCTTGAGCTTATAATCTTTAGGTTTAGATTCTTCCAAAAGAAAACTAAGCTAGTTAAAAGGCTTCCAATAAATTGGTACTCATTTAAATTCTGTCTAAAGTCCATTAGGAAATTAAGCTTGTTCTCTAAAGCCCATTTCATTATAAAACTTAGAAAGAAATTTAAGATGTACCTCATTAAAAAATTGGTCCTGTTCGGTCCAAAGAGTGAAACCCATAAGGGCAAAACCCTAAGTTTCTTCTTGGAGGCGCCGTCATGAGAGAGATAGCCGTCGGAGACTCGCCTGATGGCACCATGGCCATCACCATCTTGCCGGGATATAGGGACTTCAGATCTTGTGCGCAAGGCCGTAGATCTAACTCGTTGGAATCGAGGAGCAGATTTGTTGGAGCGATTATCTTGGATCTAACCTCACCGACGGCGAGGAAAAATGAGAGTATAACAAGAACCAAATCGCCGTGAAGATGGAGATCTCGATGGTAAGGAACCGCTAGAAAGAGTTTCTTCTTCTCCATTGATAGTCTTCGGCGAAACCAAAGGTAACAGAGGAGAAGAAGGGCAATTGACAGAGAGACTTTAATTGCCGGCTTCGTTGCCAGGAGAGGAGGTCGGTAGTGATGTCACCGAAGATGTCCATGTCCTTGGTGGACAGAACTTCGAGAGATGACGTCGCCGACTAAGAAGACAAAGATGGAGCTGTGAACCGTAAGTAGAATAGAGAGCAAGGGAAGCGGAGAAAAAAAATTCCCGATGTCGGTGAAAGTCGCCATTTTCGACGTTATCAGCGTTGAAACAAGGTCGCAGTGAGGTTTAATTTTTTTAAAATGAGTTTCTTTTAAAGTATCATTTTCTAGATATATATTTTTTAATTTTTTTAGTTCAATACCTGTGGTCTCTTGTTTCCTCTAGATATTATAACCATCAAATAAAACAGTTGTGTAGTGTTCTGAAATTTGTTTTCCTTTATGTTATGGTTAACCTGTACTTAAACCATTAGTAAAAACTCACTCAAATGAGATGTCAATTAATATTTGTTGTTTGGTTTGCTGACTGAGGATAGGTTCTTAGGCGGGTCATACATTCACATAGATGTGTTGTTGGCCAAAGGTTCGATATGTTAAGCAAAATATTGACTTTAAGCAATTTATTTTAGACAATTGAACAAAAAGGTAATTTTCATAATGACACGCTTCAAAACGCAGGCATTAATCTAGTAGAGTGATAAAAATTTAGTCCTGACCATAATACCCAATATCCAAAATTCAATTTGAAATCGACCCGAAAAGAGAAACTATATACCTAAACGTTGAATCGGAATCCAAATCGGAATCGAATTAAGAACCGTTGAGTATCTAATATATTTTTATTAAGTTAAGATTTTTTTAGAACTTTTTCTCTTAAATCCATTTTAAAATTATATATAAATAAAAATAAAAATATACAAATCTGAACCCAAAAAATAAAAATATTTGAATGAGTAAAGTGTTTAGAAACAAGGTCGCAGTGAGATTTCCTCGATAACTGTAATAGAGAATATGCAAGTATAATTTTTTAAAAATGAGTTTCTTTTAAAGCATCAATTTCTAAATATATATTTTTTAATTTTTTTAGTTCAATACCTGTGGTCTCTTGTTTCCTCGAGATATTATAACCATCAAAGGTTCGATATGTTAAGCAAAATATTGACTTTAAGCAATTTATTTTAGACAATTGAACAAAAAGGTAATTTTCATAAAATAACACGCTGCAAAATGCAGGCATAAATCTAGTAGAGTGATAAAAATGTAGTTTTGAGCACCATATCCAAAATTTAAATTGAAATTGACCCGAAAAGAGGAATTATACATCTAAATGTTGAATCAGAATCCAAATTGGAATCGAATTAAGAACCGTTGGGTATCTAATATATTTTTATTAAATTAAGATTTTTTTAGAACTTTTTCTCTTAAATCCATTTTAAATTTTATATAAATAAAAATAAAAATATACAAATCTGAACCCAAAAAATAAAAATATTTGAATGAGTAAAGTGTTTAGACTTGAAAACCCAAAACCTAAAA
Organism: Lepidium africanum; assembly: GCA_900406405.1. Classification (NCBI taxonomy): domain Eukaryota; kingdom Viridiplantae; phylum Streptophyta; class Magnoliopsida; order Brassicales; family Brassicaceae; genus Lepidium; species Lepidium africanum. The sequence continues at coordinate 53,886 of OVAX01000085.1, read as the reverse complement.
ATACTTAACCCAAGTTTGAACGGTAACCAAATGCCCATGTCTAAATAAATTATTCGTTTTGATATAACATCGTGAATGTTAGAAAATGTGAAGCTGAAACACTGAAAATTCTAAAAAGAATGCGGAGCTTATAACGAGATATGTCGAGATCCAATGAATAAAACTAATACTAGTTGTTTGTGTCATTATGTAAACACATTGCCCCTCGAAAGAATTATTAATTAGTATTAACAGTAAAGTTGATCTTGATGGACGGTGATGATTCAGCTTCATAAACGACGCCGTAGCGTTTGGATGCAGAACGTTGGGCGCACGATTTGGATATCTTTCGTTTTCTGTCTCCCCCTATCTTCAAGTCTGCGATTTTATTACAACTTTTATTATTTTATTGTTCCTTAAACTTTTCAAGATTTCCAAGTAGACACCAACTCTTCCCTTTTTTTTTTTTTACTTTTTGACTCTATTTTACGATTTGACAATACATCACCAATTTACATTATTTGGATGTTGAATTAAACAATTCACGTATTCAAAACACAATTATCATATCGTTGATTTTGGTAAGATTTACTATTAGTTAAAATGTAAAGGAATCCTAAGAATATCTATTTAGGACCTAATTTTTAAATTAATAAAGTTTAGGGCTGAAACGAAAATATGTAGGGTCAATAATTGTTTGAATCATCAAAGCAAATTTCGAAAAGTACTATATGTAAAATTGAGGCCCCACACGGTCCAATTAACATCGAGCAGCTCCACAAAGTAGCCTCTTAAAGAGCTTCTTCCAATCACAGAGGATCAGATCCTGAATTCTTCCTCTGATCATCACCGACTGAGTTTCTCCGATCTAGCAGTTACTGGGTAAAACTCACAGTTAGTATCTCTTTGAATCCTTTACTTCGTCTATTTGAATCTCATCCATTTCGTGGTTGACTCTATTATTACTGGGTACCGATTGGTTTAGTTTCAACGAGTTTGTTGGATTTCATCGATAATGTTGTGATTTGATAATCACTCTGATCCGATCTTTGAGATTAGTGACTGTGATTTCACTGTTTTACAAGATTTTTTGTTCTATTTTTAAAAATACTGCGAAATTTTGGCTACTTTAAATTTTGCTGTCGTTTGATACCAGATCTTATTCGATAATTCCTGGATCTCGCTTTTTTATTTATTTTTTCCCTGTCGGAATTTAAAATAAAAATAATAGAGTAATAATTAGGAAAAAGAAAACTAATATGTTTTCTCAATATTCTTATTGTCACAGGTGATAAAATGGCGCAGCATCTGTTGCACGGGACTTTACATGCTACAATCTATGAAGTTGATGCGCTCCATGGTGGTGGACTCAGGTCTAGCTTCTTCGGGAAGGTAATAGATCGACCTATATGTAAATTACATGTACTGCATATGTATTTCCTGAGGTTGTAATTAAAATTTTCAATTGATGTTGATTCTGTATTGAAACTTGCAGATTATTGCAAATGTCGAGGAGACGGTTGGTGTTGGCAAAGGAGAAACACAACTGTATGCAACGATTGATCTACAGAAAGCTAGAGTTGGGAGAACAAGGAAGATTAAAAATGAACCCAAAAACCCAAAGTGGTATGAATCGTTTCATATTTACTGTGCTCACTTGGCTTCTGATATCATCTTTACTGTTAAAGATGATAATCCCATTGGAGCCACCCTTATCGGAAGAGCATACATTCCTGTTGAAGATGTCATTAATGGTGAGGAAGTCGATCGGTGGGTTGAGATCTTGGATAAAGAGAGAAACCCCATTCAAGGAGGATCAAAGATTCATGTGAAACTCCAGTACTTTCATGTCGAGGAGGATCGTAACTGGAATATGGGTATCAAAAGTGCTAAATTCCCTGGAGTTCCGTATACGTTCTTCTCTCAGAGACAAGGCTGCAAAGTTTCTCTGTACCAAGATGCTCATATTCCTGACAACTTTGTCCCAAATATTCCTCTCGCTGGAGGGAAGAACTATGAGCCTCAAAGATGTTGGGAGGATATTTTTGATGCCATTTCCAATGCTAAACATTTGATCTATATAACTGGTTGGTCTGTTTACACTGAGATTGCCTTGGTGAGGGACTCAAGGAGGCCAAAGCCAGGAGGAGATATGACCATTGGTGAGCTACTTAAGAAGAAGGCTAGTGAAGGTGTCAGGGTTCTTTTGCTTGTTTGGGATGACAGAACCTCTGTTGATGTGCTGAAAAAAGATGGGCTTATGGCTACTCATGATGAAGACACCCAGAATTTTTTCAGTGGAAGCGATGTCCATTGTGTTTTGTGCCCTCGTAACCCTGATGATGGTGGTAGCATTGTCCAGAATTTATCGATCTCTACTATGTTTACGCACCATCAGAAAATCGTTGTTGTGGACACCGAGATGCCAAGCAGAGGAGGATCAGAAATGAGGAGAATTATGAGTTTTGTTGGTGGTATTGATCTCTGTGATGGAAGATATGACACACCGTTCCACTCCTTGTTCAGAACATTAGACACAGTACACCATGATGACTTCCATCAACCTAACTTCACCGGTGCTGCTATCACCAAAGGTGGTCCAAGGGAGCCTTGGCATGACATTCACTCTCGTCTTGAAGGTCCCATTGCTTGGGATGTCTTGTATAATTTCGAGCAGAGATGGAGCAAGCAGGGTGGTAAAGACATACTGGTTAAGTTGAGAGATCTCAGTGATATTATTATCACCCCTTCTCCTGTTATGTTCCAAGAAGACCACGACGTGTGGAATGTCCAATTGTTTAGATCCATTGACGGTGGAGCTGCTGCTGGGTTTCCCGAGTCACCTGAATCTGCTGCGGAAGCCGGGCTTGTAAGTGGAAAAGATAATATCATCGATAGAAGTATCCAAGATGCTTACATTCACGCTATCAGAAGGGCTAAAGATTTCATCTACATTGAGAACCAGTACTTCCTTGGGAGTTCTTATGCTTGGGCAGCCGATGGTATTACTCCTGAGGACATCAATGCCCTGCACTTAATCCCAAAAGAACTATCCCTGAAGATCGTTAGCAAGATCGAGAAAGGAGAGAAGTTTAGGGTTTACGTTGTGGTTCCAATGTGGCCAGAAGGTCTCCCAGAGAGTGGATCAGTGCAAGCTATATTAGATTGGCAGAGGAGGACCATGGAGATGATGTACAAGGATGTGATTGAAGCCCTCAGGGCTCAGGGCCTCGAGGAAGATCCCAGAAACTATCTGACATTCTTCTGCCTCGGAAACCGTGAGGCCAAGAAAGATGGAGAATATGAGCCTGCAGAGAGACCAGACCCCGATACAGATTATATGAGGGCGCAAGAAGCACGCCGCTTCATGATTTACGTCCACACCAAAATGATGATTGGTAAGTTCACATTCCGAATAAAGTTTTTCTTCTTTTTCTGAGAAGTCTATATGAACACGTGTGCATGACTCACTTGATGACTCCTTTGCAGTTGATGATGAATATGTTATCATTGGATCTGCTAACATCAACCAGAGGTCAATGGATGGTGCAAGGGACTCTGAAATAGCAATGGGAGGCTATCAACCACATCACTTGTCCCATAGACAACCAGCTCGTGGACAGATCCATGGGTTCCGTATGTCACTCTGGTACGAACACCTGGGAATGCTGGATGAGACCTTCCTCGACCCCTCAAGCTTAGAATGCATTGAGAAAGTCAACCGTATTTCTGATAAGTATTGGGACTTGTACTCAAGTGAGTCACTCGAGCATGACCTTCCTGGTCACTTGCTTCGCTATCCCATTGGTGTCTCTAGCGAAGGCGACATCACTGAGATTCCAGGATTTGAATTCTTCCCGGACACCAAGGCCCGTATCCTCGGCACCAAATCAGACTACCTGCCTCCAATCCTTACAACCTAATTTCACTGGGTATGTCTAGTAATGATCTCTCTCTGCTTTGAATAATAATATGAGTGTCTCTACCTTTAGAACTAATAAGTTAATGGCTGGTGTGATGATTACTCCTTTGGTTTTATGTTTGTACAATGACGTGGTGAGAAATTTAGCTTTGTGATCTTCTTTTTTGTTTATGTACCGTTGAAACTATGCATCTTATATTTTATCCTTTTCTTTTCATTTATAATTGAATGTCGTTCACATCGATAATTTAGTGGTCGTTAGTAGTAGTTGGCCTTGATTAGTTGATGACTCCTCTGGTAATTACTATTTTTATACTTTCAGATTTTACATCGTCCAATTCCATAATAACTACTTAATAGATAAACCCAATGGAAACACACTGAACAGTTATAGCAGCAAACGACATAATTGAAGCGAATAATAACAATAATTTCACCTGATAATTATAAACTTTGTAGCCATAGTGCTTTAATATCGTCCATACGAAGTTTCGGAGATGGAAGATGGAAATTTCATATTCTTAGAACATGTTGGACTCTTAGTGGTTTAATGTTTAAGGACTTTGATACGCACATTTCACACCTCACCAATCACCTAAAAATAAATTCGAAGTGCGTTTTTCAAAGTCAAAAACGCTACAGTAATATTAGTCTTATAAATGAGAAACTATATAATGAGTTTTTTTTGATCGACAAGGTCGGATCTATAGCTTAAAGTCCACTCCAGTCTAAAATCCACCCCTAAAATTCTCTTTCAAACTGCTATAATGCAGCAGGTAGGAATCGAACCCTGATGCCAAATCTAGTTCGATTCCTAATGCCAAATCTAGCTGGATCATCCTAACCACTAAACTGAGAGCAACTCAAAATATAATGAGTTTTTTATATAATAGATTACAAATTTTATTTTAGTAGACTAAACATGCATAAAATTAATATACATTTGGAAAAAAAATTTATATATCAATTAAAAAATTATATATGCATCTATTTTTCACACTTCAAAATATAAATATTTTTTTAGACTTAAGAAAAAGAAATATATAAATATATTCAAACATCTAGTAAATATAAATATCTGCATTTAAAACCACTGAGATCTAAATCATTACATAGTCTTCGAGAGCTTAAACAACAAACTGTACAAGCCGAAACACATGGTTTCGAGTTTATTGGTTCCAACTAGAGATTGGAATAGATACAACGATAAACCAAAGCGAACACAATTGTTCTGAGCTGCTTCCAGCTATCTAGTAGCCCAGGTAACTCTTGTCCTGAGACGGGGAACATCGTGCCATAACCGCTAACGTCTTTAAAGTTCCTCTACATGGGTCACTGCCAAATGCAGCATTTGAGACTTCAATGAAGCAGCTGTTACGTCCCTGACAAGCCTGCAGAAGAGAACAATGACTTTTTCCCCAAAAGTCATATTTTCACAATTGCTACGAACCAAATTAAGAGAGCTATACATCACAAATTTCTAACCATAATCTGTCAATGAGATTTCTTAGGCAATTACTATCTTAATAGTTTGGCTTGGTTATGAGTCCTTCATGCAAATGCAAGGTAAAAGAAAATTTTACCTTGGAGACGATTGATAACGATTTGGATGCATGACATTTCCCGGTATACAACCTCTCGCAGCTACCACTTGGAGTCCCATAGCTAGCAAATTCTATTGAGGATATTACATGCCCATTTTCACACTGCAGATGCATTTCTGGTGCGACATTGCTTATTGACGTCGTTCTGTTCATGTAATCTGGTTTGGACCATTTCCGCAGAGGTGGATAATGCGATTCTGAGATCTGACCGCACAAAATTCTAGCAGTAACTGTCTTAACTGATATCTTAAATGGGTTTCCCCCAGTTTCTTCAAAGAGCACAAGCATATTACTTGATGATTTTAACCATGAACGTGGTACATGGTACCTGTACAATTATGTGGTCAATACCAACTATCAACAGATTTAATAGTACATTGCAGAGTTATGATGTGCACATTACCTGGTTTGCGTAGGCTTTCCACAATTTGTTGTGCACTTATCTGAATGGTAGGCTCCACGATAATCACATGTGCTTTGGCATCCATCATTTTGGGAAATGATATTCCAGTACCTTCCAATATGGTGCCCATTGACCCAAGCTTGGCCCTTTCCCATACTTTCCAGATCAACTACAACCGGGTCTGTTCCATCTGGGGTGTAGAAGTACGTCTAATTCATACCGAAGAAAGGAATATCACTTTCTCTGTTCACAATAAAATTATATACAAAACTTCACATGTTTCACAGTTTAGTGGTGAAGACGTAGAGTTATCATTTACCTTGTACCACATAAAGATTGAAGCTGAGGCGTTCGGCTCCAAGGCACTCCACGCTGCTTTTTCAGTGTGCTCCACAGCATATATCTTCTCAGCCTCCCCCTTCAGTCCCACCTACAACAAAAATCAAAATATGTGATGCTTCTGTTAATGCTCAGAAGATAGAATCCACAAAAGCTCATCTTTTGAAGGACTCTCTCAAAAGCTACATACACATTAACTACACCTGATAGGTCCATGTCAATTTTGAGAGGTCAATATCTCCATTCTTGAATCCAGTAAGCCTGGCTTTGCCTCTAAAACCTGCGCCATCCTTCTCCAAGAAAGCACCGTAATTCTGTGAAATGAATTTAAAATGATTATAGGTAGCTGTTAGAGCAAGAGTAAGAGGATAGAATAGCGAGTATATGTTTACCTGTAAACCCACTGTCTGAGTTAACAGAAGTAGATCGTTGTTTCCCTTCACAAGACGTACAGGCTGCACTGCCTTCACCCAGTGACCGACAACACTGCCTTTACTTACACTCAACATGACGAGAGAGTTAGGGAGAAATGAGAGAACAAATTAAACAAAAATTTTGCACTTCACATAAGCAACGTAACACTACAAATATTAAATAACAAGTAACAATAAGACAACATACAAGACAACACGCAGTCACCATACATGATCAGTACAACTTTTACAGTTACATACTACACAGATAAGACATTACACGTAGAAGTAAGTGTTGGCAATTACCTGAGAGTTGTTTGTTAACAAACACACGCAACACATCTCTCATATTATCAATTGACACGGTGGTGTTGGCTCCATTTTTTTTCCAAAACAAGATATCATCTTCGGATACGTTTAATCTACATGTGGTTGAGGAAAGGGCAAAAAACATTAAAGATAAAACTAGGATCAGAAAAAGATCCAGTAGATGTACTCTCGGTACAAAGTTCCTCCAGAATACCGAACTGGCAAGAGAATACATACACCAAACAATTTCTGATAATTCACTCAAATTAAATGGACAAACATCTTGTACATATAACGCATTCTTTCCCTTAAATGACTGTTGTCGGTAAGATAATTCATATAGCTACCTTGTTTTATGCCACAGGTAATCAGATCGGTCTTTTGTCACATTCAAATGCTCCAGTAAACCTTGGAAAGTGAAATTGTTTTCACCCCAAATGCCAATAGGCTCTTTCAGAGCCATCCATGATTTTGAGATAGAAACGTCATCCTGCCTCGCAACTTTTTGCAGTATAGACATACTACCCAACGAAGACTTAACAGACTCTACCGTTTTAACAGAGCTTTGTGCTCCTACCTGCTCAAGATTAAACATAGAAAAGGAATCTCAAGAACCACTTTGGAAGCCAGTCCCCTAATAAGTCAGATATGTCAACTTCAAAACAAAAGATATATGTCGGTGTCACTTCCTATAACTGTGATTATGATTATCTTATTAGATACAAAGACTGACAGTTTTAAATTTTCTTACTGAAGCAACTTAGACAGGACTAGTCCTACGTATCCAGTCACAGTTACAGTCACATGGATAGTTTTTTTATAAAATTTCACTCACATTAGCTGTATTCTGCAACAAAGTGGTATATGACTGAATATGCTATAGGGACTGTCGGACCAATACTGGACTAAAATTAAGAAAAAGAGACTGCCTTCGGAAAACATTTTAGAATTGCACAAGCAATTTTCAGTAAAATGAAAATTTTAAAATGGATAGAAATGAAAGCCAAACCTTCGCAGTGTTGAAGGCTACATGTCGACAGTCTGGCAATATACTCACTGACCACGGTGGTAAAATATAAGACTGGCCATTAAATTTCACATTTGCGGATTTATGTTCATCAATGTTTGCGAGAAATGCAGCGCACACCTTTTCGCCAATCTCACCATCTCCGTGGTAAATATGTACCTAGACTTGGCATTATTTACAAGAATCCGGATCAACATAGATAATACTAAACCTTATATCTGAAAGTTAATAAAAGGAACAGCCCAGTAATTCGTTCAGTATGTAAGTCATAGATATAAATGACAGTGAAGACTATACTTGACAAGCAAAGCAGACTGAGAATCTAACCAGCAGAAAAATTATCTAACAGCATTGGTCTATTACATAACCTAATAAAGAAGAGTGGACTAAAGCAACAAGCATATACGAGTAGGAACATACCTCCTGGTTTGATCCCAGTTTTCTATATTCAGGTGCATCTGCCGCAACAAGGGCAGGTTCACAAAGTTTTATGGCAGCATGAAGATCCTTTAGATGCCCCCATTTTGGCTCGCTTCTCAGACCTTATTAAATGACAAAAATAAATTCCTTACAAAAATCGGTAAGAAAAATAGATAACTATCTTGTTTCTTAGCAATCTGTTTCCCTGATAGCCTCATTTTGCACCCACCATATTCATCAAGAGGAGCATCATAATCATAGCTTGTAATGTAGAAAGGACCACCAGAAGTTCGACCAAAGTTTGTTCCACCAAAATACTGCATCCATAAAACAGACTAATCCATATGCAGCACAAGCAGATGCAAAGAATTGAATACTTATCTTAATTTGAGCAAAAAGAATTTACGAAAATTGTGTAATTATATTTGACATTGCCACCACCTACTAAGGGAGGGATCTAAAATGATACTATGACCTACTAAAACTTAAGTTATCAGCTCGTGAGATAAACATATGGAACTAATTATTTGTTTCTGAATATCGTATGGAATTAGCCACATATAGAATTAATCATATATATTACAACAATGCTGGATACGAACTAACGTAGGAGAAAATGGGAAACAGAAATAATATCATTATAGAGTTTAGTTATCGTACCATGTAATAGTTTTGAAAGCTTCCTCCGCGCTGATAAAATCTTGCGACTGCAAATGCAAGATCTTTAGCAGGTCTGTGAGGCAAACTTCCACCCCATTTCGTGTACCTTCAAAAAGCCAAGCTAGCATACTCATTCAATCCAAATAGCAATTAACATGATAATTAATGCGTAATTTTCTGAAGGAGTCAACAACAAAAGAAAACAGTCAGAGAATGGGAGGTCAAATGTTACATTCCCTTGAAACATAAATTTCAAGGAACACTTCTTTGATAAGAGCAAAGCTTTGTCCGAAGACTGCTTGAAAAATACCATCCATCCCAATCCTCTGTCCAAAGTACTGGCTTCGTCGGTGAATTGGGTTTAAAACCATCACAATAGTATCCGTTGCATGCATCAATCTGAGACGAAAAGAGACTAATAGACGTCAAAAGGTTAACAATAACAGTTCATTTTGAAATGAAGGAGTAATATTTTTTTTGTAATTTCCAAAGTAATCAATAAACAAATGAGGATAACAATTCATTATCACACCATGGGTCAGCAAAACTGAGCATCTCAATCATATGTTGGAACTCCAAGAAAATCTTTATAAAAGTCATCAGCTTGGTGAACAAAGATAAAAGCAGAGACATTTAAGTGCACAAAAGTAAGCAACATTACAATGTTCTCTGGAGCGTCGGTTTGCTTGCACATAACCCATGGAACTCCAGCACCAAGCCCTATAGCCATGGTAGCTGCCCATTTTACATAATCCTTTCCCTTCTGCCCATATGATTTCTCAACATCCCCGTATTCATTCTCAATCTGTGTAAAAAAAGAAACATTCCATGGTATTTCTATTAAACAAGCTGCATTAATATATAGCATTCAATAAAGAGGACTGGTCTCTGGCCAAGTTATCATGGTGAAAAAAGACTGCTAAAGACTGACGCCAACATAAGCATAGTCTATAAGAAAAAAGAAAGAACACTGATTTAAACAATCTTGAAAAGTTCAGATAATAAAAAAAACTCATATGACCTGCATCATGATTATAGGACCGCCTTGCCAACAGAACAGCTTTGCTTCTCGCATCAAATCCACAATCTTCGTTACAAACTTCTGCATCTCTTTCTGGTCATAGCAAATAAGAAATACATGATTAATTACAACTATAACACCGAAACAGAACTTACATCGTATAACAAGGAAAAGAATGTCAAATCAAAATGTACCTTAAAAGGTTCATTGTCTGTTCGAAACTCTATGCCAGGAATATCACGCAACCACACTGGGAACCCCCTAACATGAATTGAAGGAATACAATAAAGAGAGCTGAATACAAAAGAAAATCATGAGATACCAATGTCTGTGAGAACAAGATACCCGAAGTTCCACTCAGCACAAACATAAGGACCTATCCGTAGATGGAGATAGAGACCACTTGATCCAATAAGCTTCACAAATCTGACAAGGTCGTATCTTCCTTCAAAGTTATACTGAGCAAACCATACAAAAAAAAAAGAAGAAAATTTTCCTTTTTGACTACTTCGAGATAGCACATAATCAAGACCCACACAAGAGAGAAATTTGGCCAAACCTGACCCTTTACAGGCTCGTGGCCATTCCAGAACACATAAGTTTGAATCACATCAGCACCACCTTCTTTGCTCTTTGTGATAAGATCATGCCATATCTAAAACACCAATTTTAACAGCAAGCAATACAGTAAGAGCAATTCTTCTAGAATAGCATTTCAACAAAACTAGAAGAAATTGTCGAGTTACTGAAAACAGGAAGGTCAGTGAAATCGATAGTTACTTCAGGAGTGGCACGAGGGTAATGAATTCCAGCGGAGACGAGCATGCGTCGCTTTCCGGCGACGATTAGTGCCCGGTGATCGTAGCTGACATTGAAAGGTTTAAAGAAAGTTCCTGAGACAATCGGGAGATACAAAAGGAAAGCTATAATCGGTGGAAGTATCCGCCATTGAAACGAAGAAACTGGTGTTGACTCCGCCATTGAAGTAAGCTCATCAAAAGTACAAAGAAAAACAAACTTTTTTGTGTACTCTCTCTGAACGAAGAAGACGGAATATCCCAAGAAAAAACAAAGCTTCTAATTATTCTTTTCAGAATAAACCCATGTATTTTTAATAAATGTTACAATGTCCCCGAAAGTTAATTAGCCCAGTCTTGATGCCATTCGCACCAGGATTTGGGGAACTGATGTCGTTTCAAAGATCAAGCCTTTCATTTGGAAATGTCTTAACAATTGTATTTCAACGGTTGTCAACTTGGTGAAAAGGCGAATATCCAAGGAGTTAAAGTGTCCAACGAGGGTAAGTGTCCGCGATGTCAAGCAGAATCGGTTAACCATTTATTATTTACTTGTCCTTATGCTAGACTTGTTTGGGCTCTTTCCCATATTCTTGTGGCTCCTTTGGGTACCATGAGTGATTTCATATATTATAATTTATACACTGTTTTATCTTTAGGAGATGAATTTCCTGAACTGGACAATGTGATTAAATCTGGACCTTGGCTCTTGTGGAGAATCTGGAAGGCGCGTAATAATTTTATGTACAAAGGAATCGATGTCGAACCACAATCTTTGGTGGAAGCTGCAGCTAGGGATGTTGAATAATGGGAAAAAGCAAAAATCACAGAATCTGTCTCTCAGCTTTGCAGACCTGAATCTAAGAACATTAAGTGGACTCCACCGCTGGAGAATTGGTTGAAGTGCAACGTTGATGGAGCTTGGGTTAATGATGGAGATAGATTTGGCATCGGTTGGGTATTGAGAGACAACCAAGGTACTGTGATTTGGATATGAGCCAAAGCTCTAATTGGTTTTAAATCAGGTTTAAAAGCTGAAGTGAAGGCCCTTACATGGGCAATGGACATGATGCAATCACTTAACTACACTAAGATTATCTATGAAACTGATGCTAAATGTCTTGTTGATGCGGTTAATAACTTGATGAAGTGGCAAAACTTAAACCCGCTGTGCTTTTGAGAAGCATGCTGAGTGGTCTTTGGTCTTTAGAGGTCGAGAAGCGAATAAGGTGGCAGATGGAGTGGCTCAGATGTCTACTTCTTTTAGAAGTTATGAACTGAAGCTTTACTCTATTGTAGCAGATTGTATTGACCTTCTTGTTAGATGTGATGCAAATTGTATTGAACTCTGATTTGATTTGGTGAAATAAGAATGTCTGTTGAGTTTTTTTAAAAAAACATCAAATAAATGACCTCAAATCAATCGTGCAACTTTTTGAAAGTAAACTAGGGGCTATACCGGGTTACACCCGGTTTCTGTTTAATTTAAAATCAGGAAAATATTTTACAGACGAAGAACCACTATTCTTCTTCTATTTCTATATAGATAAACTTACAAACCAATCAAATTAATGAACCAAAAAACATAGCAACCTTAACACCTTTCTGCAACTTATTCTACATTCTCAAATCGGACAAAGGTTACAAAGCCAACCTTCATTCTGGCTCACATCTTTGATTGCATTCCTGGCTCTTAGCAATGCTTCTTATTGAGCTTTTTCATGTACTGCTGTCCATCTTTAATTCGACAGAATTACAAAAGCCAACATACATGATTGCAGTTGGCTTTTTTTCCCAATAAGAGTATAGTTGGAATTTTCATGTTAAAAATTTTTAGAAACAGACATGTGTCAAATAATAGAATTCAATATCGTAAGATGAATGGATTTTTCACAATGTCTTGTGATAATCGAAAAGAACAAAAGGATTGTATCAATTATTTTGCTCATCTTTTTCTTCCTACATTGAATGGATTGAGTAGGTATTTTAATCAGCTCCACCATACTTACATTAAGGCCAAATAGGCCAAGTTATTTACCAAAAACTTTATTATGTTACCAAAAATCCATTTTATTCCCTTTTTTTCTCAACAATGAAAATATCAAACCAAATAATCAATTGATGCTTCTCAAAAAGGCAAACTTTGTAAGCTTAGTTTCTCTTGTGAGGTTTTCTTAGAAAGAAACTAAACAACGGTGTTATCGAAGAAGAGTATATGTCTGTATCGTTACCTTCTTAGGAAATAATCTAAAGGTGAACACAATTCTATCTCTTGAGCTGTGAAATACAAACACAAAACAGAGAATTAACTGTTAGATAAAAGATACCAAAAACTGCAATGAATACTTGGAACACCATTATAACTTCTTTCAGAACGAAGCACAAACATGGGCAGATGCAAGTTGAAGGGTGTGAGTGCAGCTGCCCCCACTAATTTTTTTTAATTCTATTTTGTTAAATAAATTTTTGTATAATTTAAATAATGTTACCATTAGAAAAATAAAAATTGTCCCCACCTTCTAAAATCAAAGCTCATTTTACTAATATGTTTCTTCTTTATAAATAAGCACATTTATATATCTAAATTTCAAAGTATAACAAATTAAATCATCAAAACTCTAAAATATTTTTACAATATATTTCAATTTTATCTTTCTTCTTCCTTAAGTTTGTCCAAAGAATTTCCAATAGATAATTTTGTATATAGTATTTTAAAACGGTACACAAACTCAAATGACCCAAATTACTATATTGTAAGATCTTTTTGTGAAATAAAAAATAATTTTCTGAATTTTGTCTAACAAACTATTTGTGGAAAAAGAAAATTGTCTTTATGTTTCATAAGTTCATTAAGTAGTTAATTTTTTTACATAAACGTCATTATGTTTATTGGCTAGACTATTTTTTCTTGTTGTCTAAATATTCATTAAGAAGGATACCATCAACCACAAGATACATGAGCCGGATGCAAAAGAAAAGCACCAGAAACTAAGCCTAAACATAGGAAACATAAACCGGCATATGACACATCTCTAGAACCATAGACTAACCACAAACTATAAGGTTTACAATAAGCGAAAGGAAAAACTCAAAAAGATAAGAAAAAGATCAAAACACTAAGACTGACCAATTAAGAAGCGATGAACACCATTGCATGTTCTATGTCACATGAATAGAATTATATAATTATATAAGGAAAACTATTTTTTCTATTAGCTATTGTTTTAATTATATAATTATTAATTAATAACATAATTTTTTTTTGTTTTTTAGATAAAATAATTAAATTAGAGACTAATTTATATGTGATTGTCTTGTGTGTTTTATTGAAAATATAAATTGTTTTGAATATGTTCCAAATGAAGAAGTGATCAAAAAATTTCAAATATTAAATGAGTGTACTTTTGTGAGAAATCATTGAATTTTTCCTTTTTTTGAGAGTTTAAGAATTTGTTTAAAGTTGTATAAGGTATTATTGTGTTATATGTTTTGCCCCCTATAAATAATATTTCTAGATCCGACACTAAGCACAAGCAATATATTCTATGTGTAAATTCAAGATTAGACTATTGTTGATTCTTTTTAAATCAGAAAAAATGGGTTTCTTTCCACTTTCATCCATATACATCATCTTTTTTATAGAAAAAAGGCTTGACACGACGTAGGATTTGTGATCAAATTTACTTCATTTAAAGAAAGCCAAAATTTTACTTAACTTACCAGATATGATATGTTGCATAATTGTCCAGTGGATAGAGATATTATGATCTGTAGTATTAGTTCTTTGCTCGAATTGGGTTTAAACATCCTAATCTGAAAACACCCTAAACCTTAATTCCTAGAGAAGTAGAAGAGGAGAACTTGTATGTAATTAGACTATTAGAGGATCATTATTAGGTTTGATGTTGTAGACGTTTTTCTTTATAGACAATGTACATGCTTCACATATTTCCATATAACCAACCTGTTCCTAAGAGAGATCACACAGTCAAGCAATTATGTACATGCAAAAGTGAGATAGTAGCATATAGAAGGTAACTGGAAAACGTTTTAAGGAAAACCAAAACACATACAACGATTTGTTAAAAATAAAATGAGAGATTGTTATACCGCATAAGAGACCCTGACTAAAGCATGACTGCTGTAAAGACTATTCTCTATATGGCTCTGCATCTCTGGATCTGAAATTTAAATAAGAACACAATTAAGATATAACTCCAGAATATGCGAATATTTAAGAATTGTAACTCACAGAAGAAAGAAATCAAAGAGTAAAACCCTGAAGACAATAACGAAAGGTTGGGGAAAAAAAAGCTCTAAAGTCTGATGTTTCTTTCTTATTCAGTCAGGAAATTGAAGAGTCCAAAACAATTTTTGAAAGAAAAAAATATTTAATATAAAATGAGATGGCGGTTTAGAGGCTGAGGTGGCAACATAATAGAAAAGCTTAAATTAGATGATGTGGATGGCTTAGGAGACCACAAACTCCTACTTTTAGTATATATAGATTATCGTATCATAGTCACCATTTAAATTCTGTTAAATAATTTATAGTTTATTCATTTAAGTACAAATCAAACTCAAGCTAGGCCGACATTTGCTGCAGTGATCTCCTTTGCTTTATTTCTCATCTTCTCTAGATATTTCTACCAAAGACTTTCTTTTTTGCTTCCGAAACCAACAATGTAAAAATTATTCCCAAGATATTAACAAAGCATCAATAATATATTTCTAATTCCAATCCCTGAAGGTTAAACGGCATTCATTTTCTCCCCTGTTCAAAAACTCACCCGCGTAACCGATTAATCCTCCGCATAGGCGTTAGGCGGTGACCAACATAGTCGATTAATACCTATACAGTTGTTAAAAGCGGCTATTCGATTAATCCCCACATAATCCAAATAATCTTCGCCTAATCCGATTTATATCCGATTAATTTTTGTCTAATAATTGCTATTATATTTTTTAAACTACTAATGTTTAAATATAAATAAAACAAATTTTAATCAGACATTAATTTTATATAAGTTGAATATTATTTTGATGTTAATTTCAACTAGCAAACTATCTATAATGATCTCTATTC
The DNA here is from genome assembly GCA_900406405.1 of Lepidium africanum. Taxonomy (NCBI): domain Eukaryota; kingdom Viridiplantae; phylum Streptophyta; class Magnoliopsida; order Brassicales; family Brassicaceae; genus Lepidium; species Lepidium africanum. The sequence goes on along the minus strand of OVAX01000085.1, from coordinate 37,906 downwards.
TAAAACACGACACCTTAGAACGCTTAATCAGCCTTAAACTAGCATAACATCAGTCATGCAAAGTCATTTAACCACTACATTAACTTAACATTATTCAAATGAGTATAAAATATATAATATATAAGATTAAACATATATAAATGTCATAAAACTAATCCTCGAGTACTCCTCGATTTATATCTGATTTCTTAATAACTCGCTAGGCGGTACCCGAGCGAATGCGTAGCGCCTAGCAAAATTTTGAGCAGAGGTTTTCTCTGATCTGTATTATGTGATGCATATAGAAACCTAAAAGCTCCGAGAATCACTCCCGGTTTACCTGAACCCACCAATATCCCATGACAAGTCAATCTTAGTCTCGCCAAAAATCTCAGCAAGAACAACAAACGTAGTCGAATTAGGTCTAAAATTTGCGAAGAACATTGTCCGCGAATAAGTAATCTGGAAACCAATTCGATTGAACATGTGTTTCCAATGATCATAAGGAATCGCTAATGCAAACATGAAGATTGTGATGAAGATGAATCTCATTAACTGAGTAAAGAATCGACCTAGATGATCAATAAACACGACAGTGAATCAGTAACCAGGGACAATGCCACATAGAGCAGAGCTCTTGAGACAGTGAAAAATTCGTGGATTGCGTTCATTGTGTCAGCTGTAGAAATCCATCCGATTGCCTTGTAAATATCTTCGTAAAGCCCATTTTGATCAAAGAACTATGATTAATCCAATTCCCAAATTTAACCGAATCAGGCGACAAACATCCATTACCACCAATACGTTCATCTACTCTAACACGTTCATCGTGTTAAAATCTCCACCAATAAGCACATGCTCCTTGATCTCACTAATCACGTTGTTTAATTGGTTCCATAGTCCACTCCTCCTACTAACTGATAGAGCCACATTGACGACAATGAGGTGAGTTTTCTCAGCAGCGTTACAAACACTCAAGTGAATAAACTGATCCATGGAGGCCAAGATATCCATCGATCCAATTCCAATCTCCAGAGAACCCACAAGCAACCAATTTGTCCAACCGAATCAACTCTATGCGAAAATTTAAAATCCAACCCTTGACAAATCCTTTTCACATTATCACCATTGACGTGAGGCTCAAACAAAGCTAGTATATCCGTATTATATCTCTTCAAAACATTTCAAATTTCTCTCCTAAAAGTGGGTTTATTAGCCCCCCCCCCCCCCCCCCCCCCCCAAAATTCCACAGAAGAAAATTCATCATTAAACACCACTTGATAAACTGTTGGACTGCTGGGGCAAGCTTTTTCCAAAATCTCCACTTCTTCACGCAGACCATCAACCCCAGCTACATTACTCGGGATCACAACATTTGTTGATGTCACGTTAGGCAAACAAAGGATCCCTGAATCCTCTTGAACTCTCGTCCCATCCAACACCATCTTCTCCTGAGCAAGATCCGTAAACCCATGAGAACTACTTGCCTCTCCACCAACACAAGTAGCCTCAAGGCGTCCAACTCAGAGGGATTAAATCACATACATTTACCCGTTACCAGGTTATCAAGTTATCCAAACTGTTGTCGAAAACCTAACCTCTTGTTGGAGAAGACACCACCTTTTTACTTTTAATCTTAGAACTCACCGCCAACTTACTCCCACCAAAACGTTTTCTCTTCTGAGGACCTTTCAAACCTTGATGTACCAATTTAAACACCCCACTCAGCCCAACAACACCACTTATGTTCTCTGCTGCAACAGGTTTCGCCAAAGCACTACTCGTCAAACTTTCATTCTCCTTATTAGCTGTATTGCTGAAATCCCTCGTACCAATATTCTCTTAAACCTTATCAACTCTTAGCTCCTCAAACTTATTCGATAAGGCAATAGTTTCTTGACACGGGATATTCCAATTTTCCTTTAAAGCTTTTTAGTTTTATTTTCTTGAACTGTTCCTCTCTTACCACGCCTTTGAACTTCCGTGAACCCATCATTAAGCTCGGCAGCATCAACCACTATGGGCACAACAACGTTCGAGGTATCCGCATTCATAGTCTTCTTCGAGGCTTGTGGACAGGACTGGGTTGAGTGACCGTAAATACCATAAATTGTACAAATGTTCGAGATACCTTCATACGAAACAAAAAAAATCATTTGTCATTCATGATGATATAACCCTTTAAAGGCCGAGAGATATTAACCTCCACACACACTCTCGCAAAATGACCTCACATGAAATTAAAAGTAGTGTCATCAACCTTTATGGGTTTACCAATCCCACTTGCTATCCCCATCAGAATCTCATTATGATAAAGATTCACTGGCAATCTATCAATACGAATCCAAACTGGCGTCATTCGAATATCACTCCTAGCCGGATCAAAACTCACAAACCATATTTCTGTCATAAGGTAGCTCCAAAACATCTTCCAAGGGCCACTCATAAAGACAACATGATAGTCCATTTCAGATTCGAACCGTACCAAAAAGAAATTACGTGGCAAATTAATCACCTTCATCTCACCCATAGGTTTCCAAAGCTCCCACAACTTCCTGATCATGACTGCAATACTCATACTTCTCCCCAAAACCTTCACGTATATGCAGTTATTCCATAGAGAATTCATAGCTTTGATCACATTTTTATGAATCGAAACCACAACTTCACCATCTCTTCTTTTTGGAAAATCCACCTTTAACATAGCTTTCACAAATTCTCGAGAGACGCTAGCACCAAACCACCACCAGCCCTCGTATTCGAAACCCTACCACCCCATGAGGACGAAAAACCATGCGAAACACCTCCATTGTCAGCTTCAACCATGGTATTGTCGACTCTTCTCCAAAACTTCAGCCACCAACTCAACCAGAATCATTTGAGACTCAGCCTGACCCAAAGAATCATCCAACATAGGCCCTTTGTCTTGTAAATCCACCATGGCAGCATCATCACATCCCCTCGCCTCATTAGTCACGTTCACCCTAGTTGCACCTCTCGCCGTCATATTCTTTTTGATACAATTATGGAAAATGTTTGTCTTTAGTTAAGTACAACATCAATATTTGATAGGAAGAATTTTCTTAATTACTCAATATAAAAATAGAAACATAAATGATAAAAAAACATTTCACTCTTTAGAATGCAATGTTGATCATTCTTTTGAAGAAATACATCAATGATAATGTTTATTTTTGTCACTAAGTAACCATTGGATCGACAACAACTTGATCTATAACCTAAGTTCTCTAATTGGAGTTGGGTGGGATTCGAACTCACTACCTGATGTCGAGCTAAATCAAGAACAAATCAACTGGGCAACCAATTTCTTGGCATCAATGATAATGTTTTAAAAGTTTGTTATCTTTGTTATTTTTTTCCTTATATATGTTGTAAATATATAGTAATTTCTTGTTAGTAACGTTGTATTTTTCTTAAATTTATAGTTAAAAATAAATTAATTTAGTTAACTTGAATATTTTGATAATTAATATTTGTATTTTTTTTATACAAAAGTTCAAAATAATTGGATCAAAATTCAACTTTATTTTAGAAGAGAAAATACGAATTATATAAAGAAACTAGTTTTAATATGCAAAATCTTATATGGTAAAGTTATTGTGATTATAACTAAATTCCTAGTTTGCACAAAATATTATATAAAGAATAATTTACCCGAATTATTAACAAATAAATTTATGGTTGAAAAATGTATAAAATATATGCACCAGATCGTGTATATTCATAAATTATTGCACTAAATGATTGTGCAGGGTATATATACACTAATGGATTATGCATGAAAAGAAATAATGGTTCTATACTACTTGTGCACACTTTATTCATAATTTATGCACAATTAATTCATAGTTATTCAAAATTTATGCAACAAGTAAATTCTGTTTTTTTTTTTTTTTTNAAAATTTTTTCAAAAAAAAAATTTTTTTTTTTTTTTTTTTTTTTTTTCAAGCACATTAATTCATTCCACCAAACTTAAAGGTTTCGGTTACAAAACATTAAAACCAATTTACCAATTCTATCACTGATTGAGTTTCTTTCTCTTGGAATAAAAGATAAAGTCACCAAAGTGAACAAGGGGAGAAGAAAGGAGATATCAAATGATGCTCCATGGATCTCTGAAGGGTAAGAGCCAGAGTTTATGGCCTGGATAAAAGTGAGTGGATCTGATTTCACTGCCAGAGATTTGATTTCGAGATTGCACGCGTCCTCAAGTGCTTCTCTCATCGCCATCGTCTCTGCCATGAGGGGTGATCGGATTCGCTCCATCGAGCTGGATCTGGTGATTGGTTATGATCCATTAATGGTGATGACCCATCCCAACCCAGCTCTGTTGGTATTTTTGTCGAACACTGCATCTGTGTACATCACAACTTCATTAGCATCATGTGAGGGAGGAATTGGGTGAGGGGTCTAAGGAAGCACGATATCTTGTTGTGCCCAGTTATACTCTTTGGCATCAATTATAGCTTTGGTAATATTATCAGTTTCCGACCAAGCTATCTTCTTAAAGACTAAGTTGTTTTGTGTTTTCCATAGGGACCATAAAATCCAACCTGCGAGAGGCGTTTGAGTGAGTCCAATGGGGGCAAACATGGTGTTTGATTGAGGCTCATCCTGGTGAGAAGGATATCAGTATCAGAGGTGATATGAACAGGCTTTGTTAGTGGTGAGAGACCCCACACTTTCTTGGCAAAATTGCAGTGGAGCAAAACATGGGCAACGGTTTTGGGTTCACCACACCGGATGCAATTTAGGTTGAAGGAGTTGATTCTTGTTGCAAGTCTTTCGCTTGTGAGTAATGATCCAGACAACATCTTCCAAATAAATAAGGTTACTTTTGGTGGGAGCTTCAGACTCCAAACATCTTTAATCCAGTTGAGGTTCCCTGGAATGGTATGAATTTGCTACTTTCTGTTGCTTATTGCCGCAGCATAACCTGTTCGAGAGGTGTATTTGCCTATAACTTCTTTAAGTTAGATCCTCCTGTCTTTACCTCCTTTTGCACTTGGTTTGATGAGAGTGATTTCATTTGCAGATTCAGGGAGGATGAGGTTGATTTGATCCAGATTCCACTCGGCTATACAAGGTTTCATAAGGTTGGAAACTCTAAGATTTGCATTCTGTTCTAGTACTGGTATGTAGGGCACTTTTGGAGTTGATGTGGAGAGCCACTTATCGTTCCATATGCTCACAAACTTGCTTTTTCCAATTGCCCATCCTAGATGTTCATTGAGTAAGTCTCGACCTCTAAGTATACCTCTCCAACCGTGTGAGATATTCACTTTCTCTGTGCACTCTAAAATATTTGCCTCTTTGCAGTACTTGGATAGGAGGATTTTCCCCATCAATGAATCAGGGTTCTGAATTAGCTTCCAGCTTATCTGAGCAAGGAGTGCTACATTAAAGCAACTAATGTTTCAGAACCCGAGTCCTCCATCCTTCTTCGGTTTTGTTAGGTTGTTCCAGGACGTCCAGGCCATCTTTTTCTCCTCTGGAATCGAGTCCCACCAGAATCTTGTCATAGCAGATTGGATTTGTTTACACAATGGAGAAGGCAGCAAGAAGCAGGACATAACATAAGAGGGGATCACTGTTAACACGCTCTTCATCATGGTTATTTTCCCATCCTGAGAGATAACTTGTTGGCCCAATTCACACTTCTTAGTTTGATTTTATAGACTATGGTTGTAATAAGGTCTTGCTTTCTTCGTCCAAAACTTTCTGGTAATCCCAGATACTTACCCTTTCCACCTTCTTGTTGAGGAGTTCGTTTGGAGAACGTGACTGTGGACTTGCTCTTATTGATTGATTGACCAGACGCTTCTCCATATTTATGTAGGATGGTTTTAAGTGTTGCTATGCTTTGTTTGTTCCATTTGCAAAAGAACAGTGTGTCATCTGCAAAGAGTAAGTGGTTAATCTTGGGACAGTCTTTTGCCACTCTAATTCCTTGAAATTTCCCATTATCTTGTGCTTTATGACATAGGCCAGAGAGTAATTCACTGCACAAGATAAAGATATATGGGGATATGGGGTCACCTTGGCGGATACCGCGTTGGGGAATCACCTTGCCCATTGGCGAATCATTGATTAGGAAGAATAAGTGACAGATGTAATACACTCCATGATCCATTGAGTCCATCATGAATGAAACCCAAGTCGGTTGAGAACTTTTTCTATAAACCTCCACTCTAGACGGTTATAGGCTTTGCTTATGTCCATTTCGATTGCTAATGAACAATGTTTTTGTGGTTTTAAGTGCTTTAGGTAATGGAGGATCTCGTGTGTTATGAGCACATTATCCAGAATGGATCTGCCTGCTATAAAGGCTGACTGAGATTTGTCAATGATTTTACATATAACAGGTTTCAATCTCCTTGTTAAGATCTTCGAAATAATCTTGTAGTACACGTTGTATAATGCGATCGGTCTGAAATCTGAAACTTGTTTAGGACTTTGGTGCTTCGGAATCAGTCTCACATAGGTTAAGTTTGTGTTTCTTGGCAGTGACCCGGATTAGAAGAAGCCTTGGATTGCTTTGGTAATGGCTGCGCCAAGTAGCTACCAGTTTTTCTGGAAAAAGGATGCACTAAACCCGTCTGGCCTAGGAGCTTTGTCTCCACAGATAGAGAATAGGGCCTGTTTGATCTCTGGTTCCAGTGGTATACAAATCAGCTCATCATTATCTTGCACACTGACTTTGGGTTCAAGAGCTTCATCAACGACATCAAGGTTTATAGAGGAGGCTAAGGTAAATAAAGTCGGAAAAAATTCAGAGATAGCCTTAGCTAATTGATCATCCTTGTATACTGAAACTCCCTCCAAAGTCTCCAAGGTTGTTAACTTGTTCCTTGTTTTTCTGTTGTTTGTGACTGAGTGGAAGTACTTGGTATTGCAATCTCCCAAGGTTAACCACAGAATTCTACTCTTTTGTTTCCAAAAGGATTCTTCATCGAGGTACGCTTTCTGCAAGCTCTCATTTAGATTTGTAATAATTGTGTCATTGATTCGATTACTGTTCATAGCTTCTTCCAAGGATTATTTGATCTCTTCAATTTGGATTCAGCTGTTTCTTTGCTTCTCTTTAGTCCACTCAACGATGGCATTCCGAACCGAGGCTAATCTGCGTGCAACTGTCGAGTTTCCATCCCTTAGCCATGCTTCTTCAATAAAAGCTTGGATTTCCTCAATGGCAAGGAGTCTTCTATCGAATCTGAACACACCTTTTTTCTTTTTTTTTTCCAGGCTCAAGGCAGGTGATGAGAGGCGTGTGATCAGATCTTTCGAACCATAGATATTCACTATGAGTTGTTGGGAATAGATCATTCCATGCTAGGTTTGCGAGAGCTCTATTAAGTTTGCACATGACAACCTGTGCTTGTCGGTTACCTGTCCACGACAAGAAATTACTAGAATGTTGAACATCAAAGAGGTCACTTGCTGAGAGGAAGGTACGGAAGTCTATGAAGAGCTCTTCGGTCTTTGATTACGGCCTTGCTTCTCTAGGTTGCATATAATGTCATTAAAATCTCCAGTAAGGAGCCATGGTGTGTCCCTAGCTTCATTAGTAGCTGTAAGTTAGCTCCAAAATTCTCTCATTTTCCTTCTGTTAGTATCACCATATATGAAGGATGTGTAGAAAGTTTTGCCTTCATAGGAGATCGTTGTGTCAATTAGGTTGGTGGATTTGGAGATGACTACCAGATTGACATCCTTTTTCCATAAGAGTAGGAGACCGCTAGCTCCATGACCTTGAGGGTTAACAATTTTATGATTTGGGAAGTCCAAGTTCTGAGTGCGATTGAGGACAAAGGTATCCATATTCTTTATCTCCATTAGGAAAATTATGTCTGGGGATTGCCTATTATGCAGATCCTTTAGACGTCGAACTGTCAAGGGGTTTCCTAAACCTTGACAGTTCCAGTTCAAAATTTTTAAGGAAAAAGATCGGGCAGATTTCCACCCTTCGCTTGTTTGCTGTAGGTATAAGTTGTATTGTAGGAGCTTGTTGTATTGGAGCAGCTGCACTTGATGTGCCTATCTTGGAGTGCACATAGGCTTTATTCTGTGGGGAAGCATGAACCTCAGAGGTTCCAACAGCATCAAACATTAGCTTTCTTCATGGAGGAGTTCTTATTGCTAATGTTTTTCGTTTCCCCGAGTTCGCGCCCAGGAGAAGTGTAGGGCTCTTTGAAATCTTTTTCTTAGATGCCATTTTCTCAATCTTTAGTCACAGAACGTTTCTTTGGTGCAGGAACTGGGCTAGATTTGTCCTCTCTAGAGGGTTCAATTCTTTGAAGGGCAGGGATGCGTTCTAGTTGAGGTTACAGGTTGGGAGAGCTCTGTGCAGAGGCCTCTATATTCAAAGTAGTGGATCCTCTCAACAATGCAGATATGGCCAGTTGTGTAGCATTTCGCTCCAATGTACCAGAGGCCTCAGTTAATCACATCATTTCCTTCCTTGCTGCACTCTCACATGGATTGGTTCAAGATGAGTACTGCGCCAGGTAGTTGCTTAATTCACCTTTTGCCTAGTCTACTGCTTCTTTAGGGATCTCCAGGTTCTGGTCTATATCAGCGGCTATGCATGGTGATGTGTGTTCTCGTACTAAATGGGTCACTATTACTTCATTTCTGCCTATTTATGGAGAGTGAGGTTTACTTTGAGATCTCTAGACTTCCCTCCATATAGTTGGTTGGGCTAGAGATTTGGATCTATGACCGTTAAGACGAGAGTATGGTGCAAAGGATGCACTATGTTGGGCTAGGGGAGCAGGCCTATTCAAGAGGGTACGAGATTCATAGGCTTTATCTTCTCGTCTCTGAAGATAGTTAGAGCCTAAAGCTCCACTCGGTTCTTCTCTTCGTCGGACATATTCATGAGATGTCCTTGGGTGAACATGATGATTGACATTGTAGGGGGCTAAGCTAGTGTTGCTTGTGCTACACAGAGTGAGAGATGAGCCTCTAGGAACAGCTCGAGTAGCATTATGTGTTGACTGTTCTTGATTCCAGGGACATTCTTTTTCATCATGGTCCAGCCTAAAACATGTGAAGCAATGTTTCCCTAGTTTCTCATAGACCAAGTGAACTTGGATGATTTCTCCACTAGCAAATTCAACCGTAGACATCATTGTGAGTGGCTTCAGCCCGTTAATAAGGACTTGCATACGCCTTCAGAGGTAGTGAATTCACCTTAAATGTAGGAACCAATATCATTCCCTATTCCTTTTAGAACAGTCTCCGACCAAAGGTGAAGTGGGAGCCCTTGAACCTTGATCTAAACAGGTATTAGGGATGGAAAAGAATTGTCTGATGTTTGCTTCCACTTCTCAAGGATAATCATCCATTTGGAAAAATGATATGGTTTGTGTAACAGGACTTGCTTGAGGTCATCTTCATTAGAGAACTTGAAGTGAAATAATCCCTTGCCAAAGTCAGCACTTGTAGATTTAGTCGATGTTCTCCAATACTCTGTTAGGAAAGGAATGAGAGATGATATTCGTTGGTGGTGTGCATTGGTGACTCTGCCCACCAAGGTGAGGTTGTGTTCCTGGATAAGCGTCGAGTTGTCAAAGGTTGGAATTTTGACATGGGAGACATGAGCTTTATTCAAAGTCCATGGCGATGGCCTTTCCCTTTTGGGATGTTGAGTAACGCGGGGCTATAATGTACCATCTCAGCTATGGATTACCATAGAGATTGGACAAGACTTGTTCACCTGAAACAGAAAGTAGCCGATGTACTCCACTATAAAGGTGAGATTACAAGAGAATCACCACGTGGGTGAGAAGGAATGAAATCTATGTTTCAGAAGTTTAGGATCCACACACCATGAGCAGAATCACACTATTATGGGGTGGATACATTGAGCTTCACCACATGAGTGAGACAGGTTGAACAAAAGATTCATAGTTCGGGAACATCACACACTGTGAGAATAACATCACAACACTGTGAGAGGAGGGAGCTGGCACTCAAAGCATGGCGGTAGACTTGAGAGGAGATTCCAGGTCCATTGGAAAACCAGTAGATCTGGATTTGTTTCCTTAAAGGGGACAAACACTAGGTTGGTGGAAAGGTTGTATTTTTGACTTTTGAAAAAGGATACCAATAAAGGTAACAAACTGCTTAAGCGAAACTGCCTTGATCAACGTGCCCGAGAAAAAAAAAGCAAATTCTGTTTATTATCTACAAAAAAATATACAAATTTAGAATATCTTTATATATTATATGTGTATCACATAGTAAATTTGTATATACTTATGTGTGTATATATATTAGAAAGAAAAAAGATAATTACTGCCATGTAAGGGTCAAATAGAAAAAAGTATATTCGGTCCATATAATTGGACTCTTCAATGCCATTAAAATCACCTTAGGGCACATTTGTTTCTCCATCCAGCTTCCATCTAGATGGAGATGTCAATTGTTATTTATTTAAATACATAATTACGCATCATCCGAATGAAGCTGCTAAATGGAACATCTCAACTTAGTTTAAATTTATAAAATATCTAGATGTGTTTAGAAGAAGCAATTGGATGTAAATAAAGTTTAGAAAAATTAAAATGACTAAAATACCCTTTTTCTCTCTTATTTTTTATTGTTCTCTCTTCTTTTTACTCTCTCTCCTCTTTTTACTATCTTTCTAATTACTCTCTCATCTTTTTTACTTTCTCATTTTTACTCACTCTCCTCTTTTTACTCTCTCTTGTATTTTTTAATCTCTCCAATTGGTGATAATTGGATCATTGATTAACTTGATCCAAAGTCAAGTTTAATCTTCAACACCCCCTTTTAAACTTGATTTTGTCATCCCGAGTAAACTCCGCATCTTGATAAAGTCTTCACTTTTTAGAGGCTTAGTGAAAATATCAGCTACTTGATCATTTGTCTTCAAATACTCCAGTTGCACTTCTTTCTTGCTAACACAGTCTCTAATATAGTGACAACGTGTGTCAATGTGCTTACTTCGATCATGAAGAAATGGATTCCTTGCCAATGCTATTGCCGACTTGTTATCCACAAAGATCTCTGTTGGTCCCTCTTGTGGCAAGCTTAACTCTTTTAACAAGTTTCGTAACCAGATTGCATGACATACATATGAAGTAGCTGCTACATACTCCGCTTCACAAGTAGAGAGAGTAACAATTGGTTGCTTCTTAGACATCCATGTAAGAGCTGTATCACCAATGTAGAAAACAAATCCACTTGTGCTTTTTCGATCATCTGTGTCTCTACCCCAATCGGTATCGCTATATCCAACAAGCTTGTAGTCATTAGAAGCTGAATAAAATAAGCCAAAATCTATGGTATCTTTGATATAGCGAAGAATCCTTTTTGCTGCCTTAAAATGAGTTGTTATAGGTTGCTTCATGTAGCGACTCACAACTCCAACTGAATATAAGATGTTGGGCCTTGTACACGTCAAATAGCGTAAGCTTCCAACCAAACTCTTAAAGAGAGTTGGATCTACTTTCTCTCTTTCATCATGCTTTGATAACTTAATTCCACATTCCATTGGCGTGACGATTGGATTTGAGTCATCCATTTTAAACTTCTTGAGTACCTCCTTAGCATATCTTTCTTGAGTAATGAAGATTCCATCGTCTTCTTGCTTTACTTCAATGTCGAGGTAGTATGACATCAATCCAATGTCAGTCATCTCAAACTCCTTTGTCATCTCCTTCTTAAATTCTTTGAACATACCTGGGTTGTTTCCCGTGAATATCAAGTCATCTACATATAAGCATGCGATCAATATATCATTATCTTGAGTTTTGATATAGAGTGCATGCTCATATGGACATTTGATGAAGTTTCTCTCCTTAAGGTACTTGTCGATTAGAGTATTCCAAGCTCTTGGTGCTTGCTTCAATCCATAAAGTGCCTTTTTCAACCTTAAGACTTTGTCTTCTTCTCCCTTGATTACGTAGCCATGTGGTTGCTCAATATAAACTTCTTCTTCAAGTTCTCCATTTAAGAACGCTGATTTGACATCCATTTGATGTATCCGCCAATTGTTTTGAGCCGACAATGAAATGATTAGTCTAACGGTTTCTAAACGAGCAATGGGAGAAAATACTTCATCGTAGTCAATTCCGGCTCTTTGACTATAGCCTTTTGCCACCAATCTTGCCTTGTATCTCTCCACTTCACCTTTAGATTTTTTCTTTGCTTTATACACCCACTTCACACCTATTGTCTTTTGTCCATCAGGAAGTGAAGTTAACTCTCATGTATTGTTCTTTTCTATCGCCTAGATTTCATCATCCATCGCATTTATCCATGTCTTCTTTTCCATTGCTTCTTGAAAGTTCATGGGCTCGCAATCTGAGAATAAACAAAATAAGGTAAGGTTGTCTTGATTTTTAGTTACCTCGTAAATTTCTTCAAGACTTCTAAAGCACGGAGTCCTTTCACTTGGGCTTTCATCCACTTGAGAACTTGTTGGTGAAGTTGGTGGTGTAGGAGGTTCCTCTTTTGGTTGTGTCAATTCATCTTCTTCAACACTTAGAAAGAAGTTATAGTCTACACCATTTGATCTCCAATCCCATTCGCCTTCTTCATCAAAGGTGATATTTCGGCTTATGATTGTCTTTGTCGTGTCCGGATTGTAGAGCTTGTATCCTTTGGAGTTAATATCATAACCAATAAAGATGTATTTCTCACTTTTATCATCTAGTTTGCTTTGCTTCTCATCTAGTACATGAGCATGAGCAACGCTTCCAAATACTCTTAAGTGAGAAACACCGGGATTTCTTCCACTCCAAGCTTCTTGTGGGGTTTTTCCCGTGACACTTTTTGTTGGAGATCGGTTTATAAATAAACTGCACATTCTACTACTTCAGCCCATAACTCCTTTGGAAGTTTCTTACCTTTTAGCATGCTCCTTGCCATCTAAAAGATTGTTCTATTCTTTCTCTCTGCTACTCCATTTTGTTGAGGGGATCTTGGCACTGTTAGTTGTCTTCGAATGCCATTATCTTCATAATATTTCTGAAATTCCTTGGACGTGTACTCTCCTCCACGATCAGATCTCATAGCTTTGATCACAAGACCACTTTCCTTCTCAACTTGAGATTTAAACCTTTTGAAGTTTTTAAAGACTTTTGCTTTTTCTTTCAGAAAATAGACCCATGTTTTTCTTGAAAAATCATCAATAAAGAGAAGGAAGTATTTACTTTTACCGAGTGAACTTGGCTTTATCGGACCACACACATCCGTGTGTATGAGCTCCAACGGCTTTTTGGCTCTTGTACTTGACTCCTTTGGAAAACTTGTTTTGAATTTTTTTCCTAGTAGACACCCTTCACAAACTTGATTTGGATGATTGATGCAAGGTAATCCTCTCACCATTTCCTTTTTTGAAAGCAACTCTAATTCTCCAAAATTGAGATGCCCGTATCGAAGATGCCAAAGCCATGAGTCAAACGTGATGAATCAATGTACTTAATCAAGCCTGGTTTTATATTAATTTTAAACTAACTAGTTTACTGCTAGTTAAATAAATTATCGTGTTGCGAGTCAAGGTTTAGTAAATAGTTTACTAATAAATAAGGACATCTAAATTTAAAATGTACGCGTACAGTGTACATATGCATGAAGAAACTTATAGAATTATACTCAACTTGAAACTGGCAAGCACTTGAAAAAATTATATTTTAAATAATCTATAAGAATATACTTTTTTGATCGAGATATTTGGATTAAAATTTAACTAATCTCTTAAAAATACAACACCAAAAAAGAGTTTAATTGTCGACATTTTTTCGATCTGGTAATTTAGATAATCCAAAATTCTAATATTTGAAATTCTCGAATACATTTGATCTACACTATTCTTATCATAAAATTACCATTGGTTTTTAAGAATAGACCTTACCAAAATATATTTTAAATTTGTTTTGTAAAGTCAACATGAAACTCTATATATTATATATTATGATTTCTATGATGTTTGGTGTCTATTATTATTAAATATAATTTGGTTGAGTCAAGCAAATAAGTAAGTTAAAGTCAACATTTTCGAGTAAATTTTTTTTCCCATAACATATATTAGGTTGCCAAATCTTACACGGGGTAAAAGATTTATTCTAGATACGAAACATAGTATTTAAATATGATGGTCCAAAACGAAAGCCCAATGAAGTAACATTCTAGGTATTCTTCAATCTTTGCGCTGACTCAGTCAAGCATTTCATTATAGCGCTCTTCAGAAAACTAAATCTTTTGCATCTTCAATCTTCATGTCCTCACTTAAAATATATGCAGACTTTAGAAATTCATGCACATGTGCTTCCTTCCTTCCCTTAATTGATGGTAATGGAGAAGCAACAACTAATCAAACCTCGCCCAAATCTGATATTTATTTCTAGTGGAGGAGACCAAAAAGTCGTTTAACCAACTCATCATTTGCTTTAGGACAAAGTAGTGGTGAAGGATACGATTCAATTAAACCAAGAGATTCACTAACAACAGATCCAAAAAGGAAGATAAGACAACCATCATTTTCCTTCTTCCATTCTTTAGTGAAACCGAAACATACTTGACTAAAGCATACTTGACTAATCTATGTCCACTGGTTATGTCTGTCAATCCATCAAGCTAAACCGCTACTGATAATCCTCTTATTAAGTGCCCACACCGGCGGTCATTTCCTTCCTGAGGCACCATCGTCGTCAAGGTCTAATCTAGAGACCCACCAGAGATAGTTTCATCCCCACGCTTAAACCACCGGTGAGGGAGGGGTTAATAGATACAACTGCCAATGGTCAAAAGTAGAACCAATACATATATCAAAATCATAGCCCGCATCATACCAGTGAGAGCTTAATCAACGAGATGTTTAATTTAAGTTAGTAACAATCACCGGAAAAGATGAAGAAAACAAAGATAAAACCATTGCTACAACTAGACACAGAACCAAAATTATACGCTAAACAAACCAATCAGTAAAAGGAAAGAAAATTAAGGCTAGAAGATAATACAGCGAGATGAGAAGATCAGAAACCGAAATAGTAACAACACAAGGATATGAAATCCATTCTAAACTCACCCAAAACTGAACATAACTACATGCACGAAGAACAAACTTAAACGTAAGACATAAAAACTAATTATGAGTCCAAGAGAAGACTAGGAAAAACCACACTTAATAAACACTAAGTAAACCAAACAAAAAACATGCGAGAACCAATACAAGTTCATGCATGTTGAACTTGACCAAAGGTTCGACCGTGACCACATCAAAATCAAAGGGGTGGTGGTAGCCAGCTGGAGTGGTGGTAGCCATCTCCGATTAGGAGCTCGTTGTAGATATGCAAACCGACGAGATCATCCCCAAGACTATCTGTTAGCTCAATATGATAACCAATCAAATTCAAGTATAGCGATTGTTAAGGCATATCACCACTTCACCAAATCAAAGTAAAGTGACCTCAATCCAAACCAACAGTCTTCAGATCAGTTCAGATCCACCTTGTTACACCTCCACCGTAACACTCCAAGCACCAACAATTGAAGATGTGAATCGGAAAGAAACCAAAATTAGTCGATGAGAACTGGCCAAAGCCGGAGGATGATTAAAACTGAGATCTTCTGGTAATTTATCTCTGATAATTTTTGCATTCAGCATTTTTTTCTGAAAACATTTGTCAGTTACGTAAGTGCAATTGAGCGGAATTGAGAGGAATATCATGAGGAATTAATAGTTTTTAAAAAAAAACTTATTTTACTTTTTCTTTTTAGCTTTTCCACGGATTGCATGTATTTTTTTCTTTCATTGGCATTGTGTAATTAATTGTTATTTTGATGTAATGTAATTAGCTGTTAATGATGATTAGTCCCAGGCATATAACTCTATATCTGAACCAAAACTGATCCGAATTAAGAGTAATATTGAATTTTTTTTAATTTCAATCAAAATAATTAATTTCTTCAAATTTATAATTATTATTTCAAATATTTTAATATAATTCAAATTAAAAATAATAACTTTTAGGTATATAATTGTATTTCGCGTTTTTTAATACTCATTCGATCATAAATTTGGCTTAGGTGTGGACTTCGTTTTTGGATATATGAATGTGAACATTTTTCAACTACATGAGATAGATTAAAAAATATTTTTGGATCGATTTTGGCTGTAGATTGGCTCTTGTCTTGACAAAAAAAATTCCGTCATATTCCACATTCAACAAAATTCAGCTAAACTATTTTTAATTAATTATATCATATTCTACAAAATAAATATATAAAAAATATCAACCAAATTTCACATTCAGCCAAATTTAGCTATTACAACTTACCCTCAAAGTGAACGTTATACGAAACGTAAGCATCAATTCCGTTTAGTTTATAACACTTATATAACAAAATAAATTCTTCACATTGTTAATAGAAATTAAGTTATACAGAAATAAAAAGAAATTGGAGTAAAAGATATGAAAAGAATATCGACATTATCTACTATCTAGACACTTGTTAATTGTAATGCGTAAAGAACCATGAGTCTCTTCCACAATGGACGATCAAAAGAAAAAACAAACCTGTCAAGAAGATGCGTTTGTTGCATTGACTCTGCAACTTATGTTATTGGTCCACGAAATTATTGTAGACTTGTTATACTTCGTTTAATCGTTTTTAATCGGATACCTTGATAAACAATATTCAATATTTAAAAGTTTTCTTCTGATTGAAAAAAAAAATATTAAAAGGTTTTCATATTAAATATAGTTGTTTTTTCTTATTTTTCCGCACAATTGAAATATTTTACTGTTCATTGTTTACTTTATATTTTCAAAAAAATTATGTTATTTTTATTGAAAAAACTGCTAAAATGCCTCATTTTTAATTTAAATACCTAAAACTATCGCTGAAAGTTAGGTGGGCCAGTGGTTATGGCTTTGGTGTTCACATCAATAATGGTTTGATCCTTTCTCCTCCCCTGGCATTTAAACTGATGAAAAAAATACCTGAAACTACCCTTTCTATATCAAGTCCAACAACAAAACCTAAAACACATATTTGTATTCATGTAATTAGATTTTAACCATATTATATATATATATATATATTTTTTTTTTCATATAAGAACATTAGATCGTAATCTAGAGAGCTCATTCTTCCCATTAAATGATATTAATTTAAAAATCAATTTGATCTTTGTATTCTTCCTTTTAATGTTTTCTTTACTTTACTTGCACTTATAAAATTTTAATGAGCTATTTTAATTTCTAGCTTTCCTATCCGTTTTACTAAAGATTGAATCATTCTTGCTTCAGAAATCTCTACATGGTTGTAAGAGCTTCAAACGATCTATCGAGATCTTTTCTCTTGTCAAGGGTTCTATCGAGATGTCATATGGTCGACAAGCTTTCGGTTTAATTTCGACTTTGCCATTTCTGAGAGATCTGTGAAATTCAATTTTGTCGGTACAGTTTTATGTTCTTAATTCATGAGGTACATTCATTCGCTATAAAAAAATCCTTAATCCATTTGGGCTTTTATGTTGCTTAGCTGTTTTTTTCGGCCTTTGCTTTCAGGTAAAAATTTATCTAGTTTGGATTTTACTTTCCCTCTAGTTTTTGGAAATATCTTTCTCTTTTACCGGCTTTAAGAATTTTATCATTGTAGTATTCAAACACTATGTTCTTTTAATATAACTCTAGTGAAAGAAAAATAAATTAAGGGAAACCCATTTATGATTGATATAAGAAAGAACAGATGGCTAAATATAAAATATGTAGTTAACCATCTTTGAAAATCTTGAGATTGTTGATTAGTTTAGAATCAATCTTACATTTCACACTAAGCAACTCTGGCTCTAACTCTTAAGGTACCTTATGTCATTTTTTAATCAACTGCAAGAATATTCACATAAAAGGCCCTAACTTTAAATTTTTTACTCATTCCTGCACTGTTCTCCAAATGGTGGCAGAAGAAGAGCCAATCTTGCCTTGTACCTCGCAATTTTCTTTAATCGCTCTTCTCTTGATCTGAAAACAAAACAAACCCACAATTTTGTTCACAGAAAAGATATTTTCAATCATCAATCACAGAAGAAAAACCACTTTGCTTTGTTAATATGTTGTGTGACTCACCGAGCTCGGACTTTCTTAGCTCGGTCTACATGTCTTTTCAAAAGATCAGATTCTGACAATTCCTTAACAGATTCCTCGTCCTGCAGTGAATCAAAGATTTGAATAATATAATCATCTTTAGCATATTACCCTTCACCATTAGCATTTTAGGGAGAATTCATAGAAACACGAAACCTCTTTGTCTTCTTCGTGATTTGGTTCTTCGACTGAATCTTTTGGCAAATTTGTCTCCATCATATCCATAGGCAAAGGCTTTGGCAAATATGTCATTGTATCACTTTGCTGCGTCTGTAAACAAAGTCATTAATCTTCTGAAGGTACAGTTCATTAATCCTTAACTATGTCAAATAAGAATATATAAAAAGCCAACTGCTATATATAAAAAGCCAATAGAAATTTATGCAAACCTGATTTCCCTCATGAGCACCATTTCTCAACCACGATCTACACAGTGAGTATAGAGAAGCTCCCTCTGTTATTCTAACCTGCAAACAAATAAAACATATTTACAGATCCTCAATGGCAAGGAAAGCAGTTTTAAAATGCAAAAGCAAAAGACATAGAAAAACTTTACCTTTCGTTTTCTGACAAGGACCAGAGCCTCATCACGGCTTCTAAACAACACAAACATGAAACACAAAGAATATTATGTATCTAAAGTAAATTCTGAAGTAACTATGCATAGTGGAAAGAAAGTAAGTACCTCGCGTTTTTATGTCGACCATTGTCAAGAATTGAAGTTGGAGGATGGGCGACCTAATAATCAAAAATCCAAAACGTTTAGAACCGTAATCACACAAAAAAGAGCAAAACATTTCACACACTTGCTGAGATCTAACAGATGTTTTAACCTTCACTCATCTTATAATAACGAAATTCTAAGAGAATGTAATAGTCAATGTAAAGCTACCACCAAACCAATCTCTAATCAGATAACAAAAGTGGAAGCACATCTACATTCCCCCATTATTAACAATATCTTAATTTTGTAAACTGATTAAACATTTGTGTGTTCATGAGAGATCAAGAAGGGCCACTAACTACAATCACTATGTCAAATAAGTTTTAATATAAACCCTTTCACGAACCACCACAAGCTTAAAGCTTCAACAAAACAGATATAGCAAAACAAACATGGAATTAACACAAGAATCTTACTCTTTCGTTTAAAAAAGAGAAGAAACTAACTAACCCGAGGTTGCAAGAAGTGAGGAACTCCCTTCATATGACCACCAGACCCGAATTGAGGAGATTGTTGAATCTGAGGATGTGCAGCTCTCATGAACTGAATCATAGGATCCATGTTCGATCCAAATTGGCCATTATGGTACGCATAAACCGGCCGAGGAGGAAACCCACCTGGACTACCCACTGGATCCGCGACGGAATTCGAGTTTTGTCTTCCGGGTCGGGTCGTAAACCCTCGACCCAAAGAAGCAAACGGGTAAATAAGACTGGACGGGTCTTTTTGACGCTGATGCGGCGAGCCGGCAACGGAATTTGAACGCCTAACAGGGATAGGATTCGAGTAGAGATTTTGATGAGGATGATGACGATGAAGAGGAGCTATGGCTCTGTACGACGGCGGTGGTGGTGGTGGCGGTTGAGACGTCGGAGGTTTGACTGAGTTGGATTGTGTCACCGGAGTTTCCGATGGGACGATGATTGAACGCGATACAGTACCAGAGACGGATGGATTTGGATTTGGATTAGGATCGGGAGTGGACATTCTCCGGCGAAGTGTTTTTGCGTTCACTGAAATTTTGGGGAAAACAAAGAAAAGGGAAACGATTCAAATTTGGTGGTAGCTTTTAACTATTTTCCAGGATGCCAACTGCCTAACTCTTTTATTTTAAGTAACGAAGTTCTAACTAGGGATCGGCATTCGGTTTTGTCTATACGAGTTCCGGTTCAATCTCAGGAAAACATATATTTATAATTTCCAGACCGAACCAAATTTCTCTAAACCAAACCAAAATTCCTGACTCCCAAATATAATATAATCCAACTGAAATTACCTGATCTCAAACTAAACCTGAACTAAACTTACTAGAATTTATCAGAATTCCTTATCAAATTTTTTTTTTTCCGTCAAAAATATATACATATACATTTAAATATAATTTGGTAAGTTTTTATTGTATATAAACTTGTTGGTTAAAATCTGAATCAAAGTTTTATTTAATCTCGGATAAGACTTTTCTACCGCTGTAAATTTAAACCTGAACCGAATTATAATTTAAACCTGTAGATTGATGGTTTTTAAAAGGTTAGAACTGATGATATAAATTGTTTTAATTGGTATGTCATTTTCATAACGAAACATATCCTCAACGGTGAACTTCCCGTATAGTTTCACGACGTGTATGCATCCAGAATGATTTTCAGAAACTTCATTAACAATTTTAGAAACAAAGATCTTGGCCACAACTCAGAAATGCGTTATACATTACCGCGAAAACCAGACGTGTGAAGTTTTAGAATCTACATAAAAATACTTGATATTGGTGGGGTATATATAGCAGCACAAACACAAGAGTCTGATCATCATCATCTACAAAAAGATTCAAGAATCTGTAATGACGATACGAAACTGTTGTTGGAAGAGTGAAGGAACAGCACTAGGAGGCATTGAGAGATTCACTCTCAGAAGCCAGCCCATCCAGCAGGTTGAGCCGCTTTCTGGTTATCCCTCATCTTTGAGTTCCCATATCTCTGGGAAGTGTTTCCAGAACCCATGGATCTTTTTGTTGCAGAAGCAGAAGCACCAGTAGAAGATGCTCCAGCAGCTCTGAAGGATTCTGTCTCAAAACCCCATGCTTCAAAACCTTGGCTTGCTGCAGCAGAAGCCGGTTTACTTCTGGTTCTCACAGACTGATTAATGGAACTGTTGTTACCCTTCGATGGAGACTCCAACACAGGTTTCGGTTCATCACTAAATGGTTGCCATGAATTTGGATCAGAGCTTCCGGTTGACCAATCAGATCTGTCCTGTTGAAGTTCCCAAGTACTTCCTTCGGTCTTATCTCTCTATTTCAACAGGTAACAATGGAATAAGATGTAAAATTGATGCAAACTAGTAAGTTGGTTATTTAAGCTTAGATGGACGAAAACCAAGATAATACCGAAGGAGTTGATGACACGGAGCGCATCCCTGTGGAGGATTGGTTATGTGAAATGTCTCTACTCGGTGATGATGAGGCGGTTTTAGAGCCAAGTGTTTGCTTGAGATCCTGCAACTCTTGTCTCTGCGATCTGCAAATAGCAGTAAGCTTTTCAAATTTGGCCGTAATCTCAGCCTTCTCTGAATTTGTTTGCTTCAACTCTTCTTGTAACCTCTCTATCTCAGCTTCCAACGCCTCTTGTTTTGCAGGTTTATTACCATTATCGAGCTTCGTGGTATCAAAGTCAGCAACAAACGAGTTAAAAGCATCATCCTTCGACACTCTTGTCCTGTTATTGGTTGAAGCAGGACTTGCATTCTTCTGAGGAACTACAGTTTCAAGATCTTTATTTCTTCGGGTCTCAGGAGCCTCTCCTCTCATAGGACTAGGCTTTTTGGAATGCTGACTATCCACACGAACTCTTTCAGATTTAGATGTGTTACTATTGTGTTTGTTTTGCTCATCAAATTTAGGCATCCTTTTGTCTTCTTCTGATACAACCGATGTTTTAGCGTGCTGTGTTGTCCAAAAGGCACCGAGAGGTCCTCCACTATCTGATTCTCCAGAAGATGGTGGTGGTGGCGGACTTCTGCGAGGTGCCGGAGAAGCTTTATTTACTGATTTTGATGTACCTGTAAACATTCACAAGGATCAAAAGAAACCACATCTGTATTGAAAAGCTATCCCAACTTGGTTTTCCACACTATACCATCATGGACTCCAGCAGATTGCATTTCAGGTGGTTGATCCGGTAATGACTTCTGTAAATTAGCAGGAAGCTGCTCGTTGACACGAAACCATACCTGTATATGGACATGTTTTTAGAGACTCGCAAATCAACTGAAACGGAGCAATGAGTAAGAAGTGATTTTTTACCTGTGTAATATCTGGTCTGTCATTGGGCGAAGCTTCAAGCATTTCTTTGATGATATCCGTAACAAATGCACTGTATTTAGGCGCTTCTGGAATACGATAATTCCCGTTTAAAATCTGCAGCTTCGATTCTCCATCAAATGCATTCTTGAAATAGCATATCCGAAACAAGAGACATCCAAGAGCCTATAGTATTACAATGAAAAACAAATAAATAACTTCAGTTCCAACCCAATTGATTAACAATCTAGAGAACTGAAAAGGTTCTCACATGTCATACCCATATATCAACCTTCTCGCTTATCATCTCCCTTCGAAAGAGATCCCACATCTATTGCCAATAAAGACAAGAATCAAACATTGTTTAATCACTTTTACAACTCTTATAATCTGCATAGGAGCATATCCAGTCAAACCTCAGGAGCTCTATATGTTGGTGTTGTGTATTTTCTAATATTATCTTCTTCAATGCCCATCTCTTCTGCTCTTTCAAAGATCTTGTGATTTGTTGAAACACTTCCAAAATCACACAATTTCCACTGTCCATCTGAGCTCAATAGAACATTCTCAGCTTTCAAGTCTCTGTCACAATTAAAAAGACCAATATAAAATCAATTTAAATCACTTGCTAGTGTTAATATGATAAATATCTAATAATCTGACGTATACCTGTGAGCAATGCGTGGGGATTGACAATGCATTGCAAAAACAGCATTACACACATCTCTGAAAATCAAAAGAGCTTGTTTCTCTTCAAAGTAACCAGCACCTCTACTCTCGAGCACATCCACAAGAGATTTACCGCAAAATTCCATGACTAAAAGAGCTTCTTTTTTATTCCTCCCCATATCCAAGATACCATGTGCGTAGAGCGTGACAACATTCGGATGTCCCTTAAGAGATTTCAGAACTGAGATCTCTTTCATTACAAGTTCAAGCGACTCCTCATCATTGCATATGATGTGCTTCAAAGCATATTGCTTTGACACGTGATTTGTATCTTGAGCTAAGTAAACACTGGAAAAACCTCCTTCCGCAATGACATTTCTTACATGAACTTTTAGTTTTCCTACTTCGAGATATCGACCTTCAAGACCCGCAGGTTCTTTCTGAGCAAACGGTTTGAACTTCCACATGTCTGAATCAGTAGAAGTAATAAGAATGCTGCATAGAATACAATTAGATACAAAACCAGTAAACTTTGGATAACAAGCTACCAATAGCAATTAGAAATGCGACGACTTAGATTTACCATAATGAGATATTAAAAACACAGATCAAACAAAGATAATGATCAAGCAGCCTATCTGCTAAGCAATTTCTCAGCTAAGAAACCAATCAGATATTTATTTACTTCTATCACTATAAACAAAAATAATCTGCATAAAGGAAGCTTAAAGTTGAATGCTCGATCA
The DNA here is from genome assembly GCA_900406405.1 of Lepidium africanum. Classification (NCBI taxonomy): domain Eukaryota; kingdom Viridiplantae; phylum Streptophyta; class Magnoliopsida; order Brassicales; family Brassicaceae; genus Lepidium; species Lepidium africanum. The sequence continues at coordinate 14,347 of OVAX01000085.1, read as the reverse complement.
GAGAAACCAGATCAATACACAATAGCACGGAAATCCTAAGGAGAGACTAAAGTTACAAACATATATATAATCTTTAATCGAACTAGATCCAGTAAGGAATCTGGCAACTATGTACAAGACTTTATCATCAACCAAAAAAGTCTTTGTTAATCTATAGGAATCCAGCTCAAACCCACTTCAAAAACTGTGACTTTTGATCAGATTTTCTACAACTTGTTACAAGAGAAGAACACGATGAACATCAAACAACACTAACGAGTCCAATGGTTAACAACTCCGATGAAAACAAAATCCGAATATTCCCCGATAATCAAGATCTCACCCCCTAAAGCTCGGGATTTCTACAAGAAATAGAGATTGGGTAGATCAATCAAATCCAATCCAAAGAGAATAAAAAAGTATACCTTGGCAAGAACCCAGATTCTGATCAAACCGACAAGAGCCAATCTAATGACCAAAAAGGAAAAATATTCTACAATCTAAATCACTGTAGCTGCATTAAGATCTGTGTTCGCTTTTTGCGTATAAAGGAGACAAGTTTAAAAGGGCGATTTGGAGAGAAGAAGAAGAAAGAGAAGAAGAAGAAGAAGAAGAAAGCGGCAAATCCGGGAATAGTAGGAAAGTGAGATAAGAACATATTGGTTTTGTATAAAGAAGAGCCTGAACACAACAAAAGACGTGAACCTGAACGTGGATGTGACCTTCCGTATCGATTTTTTTTAGATTATTTCACATTTGTCCATTTAATTCTACTACATGTATTATATGGCATCTAATTACTAGTAGATTTTATTTCTTATGTAAGCTTCGTATTTTTGTAAGCTATCTGCGTCATAATTTTGTTGCAAATAACGAGATGAAATACTCTTGTTGTTTTGCTCTAATTCTATAATGCTCGTTTTTATTATAATAGACTAGTTGTCGATCCACCGGCTCTATATATTATGATACCTAAAACAAATTTAAAATCAATTCAAAATTATGACAATACAAAAGTAAAATCATAGTTTGTTTACAAAATAAAATATAAAAACTATTTATCAATTTTAGATAATCAAACTTCTCAATCAAATTTTGTTATATAGATGTATCATTACTAAACCATTCAATCTCTCCTTCTGAGACATAGTTGAACATAAATAATTTTTTATAACTTACAACTTTGAAAATCTTCTTTCCGCAGAAGCAACTGATACTAGAATTGTTGGCAGTATACGAAAAGCTATCCACATGTTTGGTTTTGTTTGATTACGCATCAGTTAATTTAGTAACTTTAATCATACTTTGTACACTTGCAGAAATTGGAGATTTAAAGTTTGCATAGAATTTGAGGTTTTTTTATGGGTGAATTAGGTGTATATACACAAATAGTTTGGTAATTAAGAAAATGACCTTAGCAAATAGATAATGTAGAATCTGACTTTCATTTCCTATTTTACTCTTCTAAATTAATAATTTAATGTTTTGTTTGTACTTATAATATTATAGTTAGCAGTATAATGTTTTGGTTGTACGTATAACACGATCGATATATATATATAAAGAATGGGAAAAAGGAGGATGAATTAGAGGGGGTTTGCAATGCTAACTATTCAGATAAACGTACAACATAAATAATAACGTGCTAACAATATAGTTAACAACGATGTATAAGGGCAAAATTGCCATTGTCAGTAAATAGTAATATACTATTTGTGTTATAGTCATTTGACTAATTTTTCAAATATTTGAGATTATTTGGTGCTATTTCCCGTTTTTTTATTTAACTAAAATTTGGTAGAAAAGAAATTAATGGAAATTTTGATGTAGATGAGAAGATTTTAGAGATTAAAAATAGATAGAGCTAGAAGAGAAAGTAATTTTTTTTATGATTTTGGTGATTTTGGATTGACAGAAGAGGAGCTCACGAGGAAGACAATCACTACAGGAAAAAAACAGAGGAATAGTACATTAGTCATTAGGTTAAATTTTAGAGAAAAAATAAATCTGTTTATATTTTAACGTTTTTTTTTTAATTTGATATTTCGTTATGGAACTCGAACACATGAGCTAGTATCGACTGCAAGGATGAGCATAGTATTTTAAAATTTTCATAGTTGGGTAGTTTATCATACGTTAATCATTGAAGTCATTATAAATATTTATTAAGGAGCAACATGTCGGCCCTATGAACTCTCTGTTTGTTTTGACATTACGGATCTCCTAAAAGTGTAAGAACCTTGCAACGACATGTTGAAAGCTTTGACCAGTTTTCAATTCCGAGAAAGATGAAATGTTTCTATATTCATTTGGTGGCAATTTTAGAGGGTAAAATTTTAATAATTGGTAATAATAATTTAGAATTACCAAATGATAGGATCATGCAAATTGTGTTTCTGTCAATTGTGGATAAGATCATGCAAAAACCTTGCAATTGGTCTAATCGCTTCGTATACCAAGTAAGTCAGAGTATAAGGACAAAAAGGTTTGGTATCATTCAACAAGTGGTAAATACACAACCAAATCTGGTTACTACGCAAAACGAAATGAATAAGAGAACATAGATCATAATAACATGTATTCGGACCAGAATCGCAGTAAGGAAGTTTGGAGCCTACGCCTCCAAAGATTCAATCCTTCTTATGGAAGACCCTGAAAAATGCAATCCCGACAGGAGAAGCATTGAGATCGAGTAATATAAATGTAGATGGGACCTATTTAAGATGCAGAGACATAAAATTTACTATGTTCCCGATTTTGCTCAAAATTTTGCTAGGTGCTATGTGTTCGTCTAGGTACCTCCTAACTAGTTATTAAGAAAGCGGGAATAAATCAAGAATTAATCGAGGATCAATTTAAAGATATTTATCTATATTTAATATTATATATTACGTAATATAAATAATTTAACCGTGTATGTGGTAGGTTCGATTCTGCATAGTAAATTTTGGGCCATTTATTTCATTTCACATTAATATACAGAAAAACAGACATTTTAAAAATCATTTTTTCCTTCAATCTCGTGAAACCCTAATATGTAGTGGCGACTCATTTCTTTTTTCATGGTTTTCATATGTTTTTCTTCATTTTCTTATGCTTTTCATTAGAATTTATGCATAATAATTATAGATTTAGTTATAATACTCGATTTTTAACTTGAAAATATTAAAAATCTTTGATTTTTTCAAATTTTCGAGTTTTTGGCCGATTTACTTCTAATCGCCACGTTAAACCTTTGAGCAGCGCTATTTCGGCTGAGATTTCGTCAACTCGATCAAGATTTTGAACAAGGGTTCCCAATACTAAGAAAGTTTGGGAGATGGTTCTATTTGAAAACACCTTGTATTCTGCACTAATCGAATCAATGTTAGAAGGAGTAAGAGCAGCCAGAGTAAGACGAAATATACCACCTACAGGACTATGAGACACCATACTACACCCGTGGTATATGCCGGAACCTATGGATCTTGAGGAATCAATTTGCCTTTAACGAACAAAGCTTCAACAAAATCGAGACCTTCACCAAGACGATACGAGAGGCAAAAGAGTGGCAAGAGGCGCAAGTAAATGCGGACACAACCAATCCTCATATCTCGTTACAAAAAAAATTGGAACCAACATCACTCAGTTTAGTCGAGCCCTACTCGTTACACCGAGGCTTCGTGGTGTGAGTAAAGACAAGTGGCTGGTCTAGGGAGAATTTAGAGAGATGAATACCCCCGATGTATCTGGAGAGATCAAAAGTGGATATGAATGTTAAGAGCCCCCTTATAGCCGAGAGCTTAAGTCTCAGATCGACGATATGAAGTAGGAAGTATCACTTTCTAATCAGACTATCTTCGACTAATTTAGGCGATTAATACCAGATTGCATCCTCCAGAGATTTTCGGATATATTAACAGATATGGTTGCTTCCTTTACCTTTTTTGAGGAATTTGATTGTGTCTTTGTTAGAAGAAGTGAAAATCAAGTAGCAGATGGGTTGTGGCCAGTAGAGCCTTCAATGTTATTACCTAATGTGAACCATATTTTAATTAATGAATGAAGAAGTAATTGGTTGAAAAAAAAAAGTACCAATTGATTTATTTATAAGAAGAAAAAAAAGAAGAAGTTATATATTACGAATTAAAGACACCATACTGGGTAAAAGTTGTCATTACTCTTAATAATTTAATTGTGTTTTCAATAAGTATGATATTATTATCTTACTTGGGTATACGAGGAGACACTAACATTTTTATAAACAAGGATGAGTGTATCATATATGTTGAATACATCTATAATGTAATTCTCATTATGTATTTTTCTTTGAGAATTGAATTTTTGTCTTATTACTAGAGGCTATATCGGACCATGCCCGGTTTTTATATAATACAATTTATATTTATATTTTAAATGATTTTTTGTTGTTACTATCAGCAAATTAAATTATTCTATTTGCAAATTCAAAATTATAGAGTTATGAAATTGAAAATTTTCATTTATTTTAAAATTATGAGTATCTATATATACCAAAGTTCAGTATGAAAAGAAAAAATGAACTAAGTCAGTAATTTTTTACCTTTCTAATTGCAGATATGAGCGTATTCAACGAATATCAACTCTGAGATAGGGGTATTGCTGAAAATAATATGGAAAAACATATCACAAAAGCTAAATTGAAATTGAGAATTACACTAAACACATTTATTTTACATAAAAAAGATACTTGACAATTTTTGTTGTTATATATAGTTTACACTAAACACGTATATGATTTTCTACTCATGTTTTGCTTAATTATATGCTTTAGTTTCTTCGTTTCTGATTAGTTTATGTAACAAATTTCTAGCTTATTAAACACTTCAAAACATCGGCCGACTTTACTTAAATCTTCGCATTAGGGTTCTTGATAATATTTTTAGTTTGTAAATAATGATATTCTACTATTTTTATTTCTTTGCTAGGACAATGGAAAAATGATAAGTTTTTAATTTAAAAAAGAATAAATGTGGGAGCTTATAAATCCGTCACCAAAACATTGTATAGTCATTTTGGCATTATCAAAAGTCAAAAGAGATTTAAGGACGGTTATAAAAGAGTAAAACGGAAAGCAAAAAGAAACAAAGAACACTTGAGATGGTTTATCATAAATGATTTTTTACTTATTTCCTATATAATTATGTAAAATTGTTGAGTAGATAATTAAAAACCTTGCGGCAATAATAAATCACTCAGTAAAAGAACATCAATCATAAAAAAATCCGTAAATTTGATAGAAACGTTGAGAGATAAGTGAAGATTGGGGGAAAACATCAAACTTTTGTTGAAGAAAATGATCAAGGCGTTCACCTTCCATCTTGTATAAACCAAATACCAAAACCTTGTTCTAGTACTAAATATCAAAACACTTGGAATTAGTATGTTATTAATAAATGAATTTGTACTCGTTTCTTAAGAACCATGAAAAGACGACACACAACGTAGGAACTAATATACTAAACTTGGGCAGAACTGGCATAACTGATAGCCATTAATCAAATTATTATTTTTATCTGAATCCAACCACATATTCGGATTTGATGATGATGATGATCTATTTGAACCAAATGATACTATCACGTGATATAGACATCCTCATGTCCCAAACAGATCGGTACCTACGCCTATAGGGAGAATTTTGCACCTAAAATTAAGAGCAAAAAAAAACAAATCACTCGTTCAAAAAAAGAACCACATATCATTTATATACATTGAAAGAACCACAACATAGAAAAATAAACCTGGATATTGCTAGTGAACTACCAATCTATGAAGCGAGAGAAACATGGCGGAGCCGCTCCGCCCAAAAGGCACATACAAAGATTGCGGCCTTACTATCTATAGTTGTCTAAGGTTATTTTTGTAGGGTTTGGTCTGAACAATCTAAAATATGTCGTGCAGTTTCCAAAAACCATTCAAGACAAAAAAAAAAAGGAGATGATTTTATAAGAATATAAGAAGTTTTAATTTGTTTACCCATTATTTTTTCGTCTTCTTTAATTCAGAAAATTAAAAGAACGTTCAAGAGGTGAAGAGAAGAGACTTCAATGAAGAGTATTTGAATTGTTTAATATTTTCAATATGTATTTCTTATCGAGAGTTTCAGTAAGAAAAATGAGGATAATATATGCTGATGTAGCAGCTTGTGGAGAAGTTTTATTAAACAAAAAATGGCTGAGATGGATGGCATAGGAGGTCTCAAACTTTTTCTTCTAGTATATATAGGTTTCTTCTTTATAAAATTAATTAACTTGTATAAGAAAACTCACTATAAATTCTTTAATCTTTAAGAAAAAAAGAGGAAGAAATTACATTTTAGTGGGTAAAATTTATCATTATTCTAGTAATTTAGTTGTGTTTTCACTATATATTCTTTATTTTTTAATATACAAAGGAAGTATAGTAACCTTTTCATTTCTTTGTTTTATACTAATTTAGATCTTTTAAGAAATGATACCTCAATTTATAATTTCAAAATCAACTAACAATTTTTTTGTGTTTTTAGTTGATATAAAATTATTGTTTTTTGTAATTTTTTTTGGATTATCTAAACATATTTTGGACCGAGGACTAGTGGTACAGTGGTAGTGGTCATTTTACAAATCTTTAGGTACCAAGGTTCGATTTCTCCCCGATACAAGGGGAAGGATAAAAAAAACATTTTAGGGTGTGGGCTTTGGCTATGATTCGAGTCTTGTCGATCAAATTATTGTTTGAAGAGAAATAGTAATGTTGACAAAAAAACATATTTTGGAAAATTTTAAACCCACTATATTTTATTTTCTCTATATACAGTAAAAACTCTATAAATTAATAATGATGAGACTTTGAAAAATTATTAATTTAGAGAAATATTAATTTATCTATAAACTAAAATTATTAATTTATCCATAAATAAATATTATTAATTTACAGTATAAATTAAGAATTATTAATTTACAGTATTTTTAATTGTTAAAATTCTTTTAAAATGGTAAATTGAGACTTTTTTTAGATTAATATTTTGAAAGTTATAAATTTTATAATTTATGATTAATGACTTCAACAATTTTATTTCAAAAGCCTATAATACTATTTCAATGAAAATGATACATATTCAAAATTTGAAAACTTAAAGAAAATTTGTTTATTTTTTTATGACATGTTATACTATAAGTACAACATCATATTTTGATAGTTGAACACAACAACTTTTTTATAGAGTTGAGTTCTAGGAAAAACTTCATTTAAAAAAAAGTCATACTTTAACATATCAACTTATTTATATATATATATATATATATATATATATGTAAATTTAGAGGATTATTAATTTGTGATATTATTGGGACTATATTTTTGCATAGATGTTTCAAAATAATTAGTCTCTTATTAATTTATTAAATTGGATCAAAACTATTCTGACTTAAAACCAGATGATTTTATTAATTTATAGAGGTTATTAATTTATTGAGTATTAAATTTATTTATTTAATTATATTTCTAGTAATTTTGAAGAATGCCCTTTTCAACATACCCTTTTCAACATACCCCTTTTCAATAAGTGCCTCATATCGCCAATTTTTCTTTCCCAATTTCTAAAAGAAAGGGTACATTTTTAAAATGGGCATGTTGAAAAAAGCAATTTTGAAATTTTTCTTTAATTTATGGAGATTCTACTGTATTAGTTTTAATTTTTTCATATTTTTGTGTATTTTTGGGATATGTTATGATATAAATTGTAAGTTTTTTGATCTATTAAAAAATTAATTACTTTATTCTTAATTGTATGACTATTAAATTCATATTTATTTATTTATATTTTTTTCTTTATTGTGTTATCATTAAATTTATATTAATATGTAATTGTGTTACCATTAAATTTATATTAATATGTAATTGTGTTTTCTTTAATTATAATGTTAATTTAGAAATAGGATGTTGTGTTATTATAAGAAGAGAGCATTATTATATTTGACAACCAATTAACTTTGCACAGAAAAAAAAACTATTTCAAACAAAAATATATATATATATATATATATATATATTATAATAATGCTCTCTTTAAGAGAGCTACATGATCCATTAATTAATGTTAATTATCATTGTTTTGAATATTGGTGTAGGTAACAATAGTTTTTCCAAAGAAGAAAGAAGTGAATCTCTCTAGGAGAGTTGTGGAATATCACAATCTACCTTTACCTAAACATAATGAAAAAAAAAGTTAAAAGTTAAAAATTAATAAAATGAAATCTTAAATATTAAATGAATGATATTTTTGGAACAAGGTAATCATGTAGGAATTAGATAAGAGAGAGTATCTAAACATAGATTTGGTATGACCAAAATGTCTTGAACCAAATAAAACGAAAAGCATTCATGGACTTACAGTTTAACGAATGAGTTAACAAACGAAAATGATAACAATTATATTGAATATTTAGTAAAATATTAATACTATAAGAAAAATATTTATGTTAACATTTTAGAAATAATATTAGCAAAATCAAATAATCTACCTCTATTAAAGAAAATGTCATATTTTTCTTAAAACATAGCCCCTTTAATTTGTTTATTTACAAAACTCATTATTTAGGATTAGTAATTGTGAAAAGTTACAGATTCGGAAATGTAAGATGTGTAACTGACCACTATTTACATAATTACTAATTAAAATAACAATTAAATTTCACTATTAACCGAACACTATGTACGTCATTTTTTTTTCTATATTATTTAGGTAAAATATTTAGTTAACATAAATTAGAGGAACAATGTTGTTAGTTATTAGGATTGAACACATATTACTATTTCAAATGACATTTGTTTTTCCGTGTAGAAGTTTATTTATAAATGAAGTTTATTGATTATATAAATGTTCACAGGAAAACCAAAAGTAAAACCATGTAAGCACATTCTCCTACCCACTATTTACGAAATTCATAATAACTGGTTTTTAGTCAGCAACCAAAGCCCACTATGTTCCTTTAAATATCTACCCGAGAACGCACATCACATTTTATTTGCAAAAAAAAAATGGCCGAAAATATTAAAAGTTTTTCAGACAAAAGTCTATCCATACCTTCAGCTTCAGCTTCTGAATTTGCTTTGTTCGACATACTGAAGCTATGGAACCCGTCTTGGAGAGTCAGAGTTAAGATCCTTCACACTTGGAAACAACACAGCGAAAAACTAGGAGAGTCGTTAGAGATGATTCTAGCAGATAAAACAGTAAGTTCAAGCAAGTAAATTGAAGAACTATAATTCATTTCGATTTACATTAGACACTTAATTTCTAACACTGTGGGTGTATTCTGTTTCTCACAAGGATCAAAAATAGGTGTTGTAGTCCATTTCTAACCGAACAATGTGCTGTAGTTCGAAAACATTATGATGGTTGGGTGGAAGATCATCAAACATTTCAATCTAACCAAAGATTACACGCTATACAAATCATCCACGCTTGAGTACAAGATTGGATTCACCTACATGACCACCGTGACAAACTGTGATCCTGTCACTAATGATTCTTTCATACAACTGGCTGATTTTGATTCGATACTTTGTCAGCAGCTTCTGTCAAATGTTTTGGTTGGTGAGTCTGCAAGTTTTCTTAATCTATATTATAATTTCATTTGTTCCAACAACTTTTGTTAAACTTTAAGGATTTGATATGTTTTCTTTTGGTGCATACATTTTTGGCTGAGTTTTTGGTATTGGAGAAACATCGCTTATTGATGTTAAGGGAACACCAACGTAGAAACTAGGATTCCAGATCAAAAACCATTAGTTATATTAAAGTAACCTTGATTCAATGTTTAAATTTTACATGTCACATGAACTAACTGCTGAGTTGTATTATGTATTATGCAGGGGAACAATTATGGAATGCACATTATGGGGCAATTATGCTGAAATCATTGAAACTACGCAACGAAATTTCAACAATGTTGGTTTTTTCTGTTTAATAAGATTTGGAAATATCAATGTCTAGAAAAGTAACTACATCAATGTTGTTGTTATTTTACTCTATTTACTTCTGTTTACAGTTAATGGATTCTTACATATTATATATTTCTTTTCATATTTCCCCCATATATTATTAGCATATGTAATGCTTTTGATGCATCAATAGTGACTATAGGTGAATCGTATCCCGAGATCAAGGCATTTAAAGAGCTGTTAAGTTTTAAAAATATATACTGAAATCCTAATTATCACCATTTTGTTTCGAATTAATTTGCTAACTATAGTTTTTTTCAGTTTTTCTGATGAATCTCTATGCATAACCCCACTTGGTACGAAGACAAAAAGTAGGGAACTTTCATCTATCACCTCTGAATTAAGCATCCAATTCCCTAGGAAAGCAATTTTTGAGCTTTTGCAGATAAATGAGGTAACTAAATTTTCATTTTTATTTGGGTTTGCAAGACGTAATTTATACTTACTCTCTTTCATATATAATTAACTACCTTACTTATTCAAAAATAGGTTGGGAGATACCAAGTCATTGTTACTGTCTTTGGTATTGACACTGATCAAGGATGGTACTATTTCGGTGCAAGCAATGCAACCGAAAAGTATTCAAAGAGCCTGTTTTGGACTACACTGCAGACATGACTTCTACATCTCCCAAGTTTTTCTGTGAAAATTGCAAGGGATACTGCAAATCTGTTGCTGTCAGGTATAAATATTACACATTGTGAATTCCTAAGTTCATGTCTATTATCACAATAAAAGCGGCACTAACGTTGTATACAATGCTGTGAAGGTACACACTCCATCTAAAAATAATGGACCAAACAGGGGATATTAAATGTGTATTGTTCGATTCTTTTGGTCTCCAAGTTATTAAAGAGACTGCTGAATCTCTGCTTAAAGGAAGATTTGAAGAGGTGCGTTTAATGTAACTTATAAATAATAAAATACTTTCTAATTACTTTCTGATACATTCTTGAATTTTTTTCCAGATTGTGGATCCTGAAAATTTGCCTAATGCAATAAATGATATTGCTGGAAAGCAATTTCAATTCCTCTTATCCGTTGAGCCTAAAAACTTATCCAAGCATGAGGATACATTTAGGGTTTGTAAAGTTTGGTCAGACATTGAAGGGTTTAATCAAATGCGTTGAGAAGAAGACCAACTTCAACCAAGCAAAGAAGAGCAGGTTAGATGTGCAAATGAAATTTAGTTACTCCATTTTGCCTATATATCAACTTCTGCACATGTCACATTTCTTAAGAACCTCTTTATTTACAAACAGCAAGTCATCATGGTTACAAAGAGTGATTAAGCTTCTGATAGTACTAACTCTAGCAACTCTATACCATTTTCTAAGCGTAAAGAAATCCCAAAAAGTGTTAAACAAGAAGAGTTGTTAAAGTCAGAGACGATAAGCAATTTAACTGCTGGTAAGAAATTGAAAGTAGTTGAAGACAACTTAACTGATGTTGCAATCAAGTACAAAGGTGATTCAGGAATGGCTGGAAATGTTGGTTCAAAGGTAAATGTTGATGGGAACACTCATAACAAGAAACTAAAGTTTGATCCCAAGAAAGTTAAACAAGAGAAATGGAGAAGATGCAAACGGAGCGTTGATGAACTCTATTTCTCAATCATTTACTTATTCAGTTGTCTACTATGTTAATCTTTTACTTAGTGTTTCTACTTTAGCTTAAGTTCAAAAAACGTTTATTTCTCTACTCATTTGCTCAAAGTGTTATGTTTTTCTATTCAATCTATCTTCTTTTAATAGTAATCTTAACTTTTATACAAGAAATCTGCATATTACTTATTTTTGTCCTTTGTGTTGAACACATTAAGTGAAAATTCGTATACCCTTTTGAGATTACTGTCTCACTATCCATATTTACCTTGTAATACAGTTTCAGCAAGTAAACATATTTGCAGAATTTATGCTTTATTTCTGAACATAACCTATATTTAGTGTATTTTTAGTCTATACAATGATTAGTAATTATTATATCCTTGCCGAAAATTCATTTCACTTCTCCCAACGGTTCTATTCTTTGGTCCTTTTTACAAAATATGTTTGTTCCTCTTCGAAGTGGAAAGAGCATTGTAATCTTCAAGTTCGCCTTCCAGAAACAACGATCTGGTTCTGTAAATCACCATTAATTAAATTGTCAAGTACAACTTGCAAAAAGAGAGAAACAGGAAGAATCAAGATATGAAGAACTATAAGATTTGTGATTAGTCTATACAATGTCAGAAGTCATCTCAAATGGGCAATAACCATGTGGTTTTGCTAACTGAAGGTTATAAAATTCATGACAATATGGGCCTAAATAAAACAAGTACCATTAAATTATAATAATTGTGTTAAAGCCCGTTTGTTCATATTTTTTGGGTGGGTTTTAACTGTATCGGCATTTTATGTTTTCAATAATTATAACTGGGTCTATCGTTTAAATTTATTTAATAGCCCAAACTTGGTTTACTTTTACATTTTATGAATAAAATGGCCCAATAATGCTCACGTAAAGTATGCAATTAAATTATTTTTTAAAAACCATATTAAAAATTGCATACAATACCTCAAAAACTTTTCGTTTTCACCATTTCTGTCTTTTATTGGAAACTTAAACACCATCATTTAAATTTGACGTGTTTAAACCAATATAAATTAATTATTTGTAAATTTAAAATACATCAGCTAACGTTTTGTTTTAAAATAAGGCAATGATTCGCCTATTTGGTGATATATTAATATGAGTTGACAAAAAAAAAAAACAAGGCAACGATTCGCTAATCCTAAATCAGAAACATTTTCACAATAAATAGTCACTGTTACAATCACTTGCAAGTTAAACTATTTTCTTTTGTCAAAAACTGCCCAGTTTTTTTGTTTGTCATTTCTTTTTTCTGCAAATCATGCCCACCAACAAAAAGAGTTAAGTGGACGTAGAGTCTATTCTCTTTTCATTAACAGATAATCACTTGCTCAAAATTGCTTTTCTTACTACAAAAACCTCTTCGTCTTCATTCCTAAACCTTCGATCAACATGCAAGAAGCTGAAGGTAATATGTGATGATTATTACATTCTCTCTTCACTTTCACTCAAGGAAGTGAGATTTCTTCCATACTGGCTTGACTTGGAGCAAGCCACTTAAAGGTATTCAAAATTGTGTGAAAATAAAAATCCGGAAGCTTTATATCGTTTTGGTATTTCTTATTTTTTTTATGAAGACAAACCGGATTTGAGTCTTGCTTTACTACGAGAGTCTTCTATGCTTAATCATTGTCATGGAAAGTTCCTTTACGGAATCCTTCTACTTCATTATGGAGGGAAAGGGAGACAAAAAGGGATTGAACTTCTTTCAGAACATATTAAGCTGTTATTGTCAACAACAGTGAAGGTTTTCTTTGATTTGGTTCATGCTATCGACGAAATACTTTTGTCACAACGTCATCACATTATACGAACTTTGAAGGAGAGGTATGTGCCGGAAAAGTGTGGCTATGATCGGAAGACGAAGAATTTTTTTGAAGTCGAGAATCTGTGGATTGAATTTGGGGCGAAGAATGATATAATGACGGATAAAATGTGTAGTTAGAGATTCTTTATGTGGTTGGAATTTTAATTATCTTATTAATTTCTGAAAGTTAGGCAAGTTGTAAGGTTTTTTATTAAAGTTTTTAATGAGAATTTGGTTGTGTTACTTTTTTATTAACAGAAGTATTTGAGTCGGTTTATTCATATAATAACTTCACTGTTTAAAAAAAAAATCGAATAAGTAATACATTCCTGATGGTGCACACTGGTTACATGTGTATTATGTAAAACAATAATACATTCGAGTACGATTTACTTTTTTTTTTTTAATTGTACACTTTTATGGTGAAACTGTTTACATTCTTTTTTGGTTAACAACTGTAAACAAAATAAAAGGATTAGAAGATAATCATGATATACTGAAATAACTACACACGATTATATCTCTTTAACAAACCACGATAGTATAGAAAAAAAACGAACGGAAGGCAGAAAAAATGCTTTCTCTCTGCGAAGCGGTTCCGTTTTCTACGGTAACTGTCGTGATCTTCTCCGTTGGAGTGTCCCTCGCCGGTTATTGGTGTTTGAATTTGAGATAGAAACCGTTCCCACATGTGTTGGATTTGATCAAGTTCGTATCAAGCGCATCATACGAAATCTTTCGTATAATTATTATCGTACTTTAGAGCTTCGTATAAACTATAGTCTTATGTTATAATCGAATAGTTGTGTATGTTTGTAAGTTTGTGTCTTTAGGTTTAAGGATTTCTTTAGAAGACATAACCCTTGATTAATAGGTGTGTTGTAAACCATATATACTTATGTTTGATCATTAATAAAGTTGTTG
>OVAX01000084.1:124627-140159 GCA_900406405.1 Lepidium africanum | reverse complement strand
TCATCTCTTTTCCACAATAATGACAATTAGCTTTATCAATATTGTCTTTCTGTCTAGTAAATTGATCCCAAACCCAAGATCTTAGCATTTTTTTTGGCATAGAACCATTGTCTCCTTCTTTTCCTTTCCTTTTCCCTTTATTTTCAGAACTTGGAACCTCAACATCTTCATTTGTTCCATCAGTTTCAACAGGCTGACCATGATCTGTGACATTTGGATGTCCACAAGATGCCATCTGTTTGAAAGACAAATACACAAAAACATTCAATAAGTTTCTCTTTGATTTAAATTTTTATACAAAAAATTAAGACCACTTTTAGAAACTCACTTAATTGTGTCTAGCACACATTCATTCATAATCTTTTAGTTTCTTATTATTCAAGGAGACATTATAGTATAATATGACAAAGAGATATAACAATTTTAGTTAATACTATATCATACTAAGAAATCACAATTTTCCTAAACAATATTCCACTAACGATTACACCACAATAATCGAGATTGCAGATTTTGTCCACACACTTATTAATTTATTATACCATCATCTCATTTCAAAGTAAATGAAGACAAACAAGTACAATTTTAAACATTTAATTATTCGTGAGCTTGACTACATTTATCTTATATAATTATACACTAATTTGACTTTTCAGAGTTCAAATTCAACACATACAAACATAAAATAGAATAGTTATAAAGAATAGAGACAACACAAAGCATCAAATGTCTAAACCCAGTATTGCGATAGCTACAAAATACATAAGAAGATAGAGCGAAGAGGAAGACAAATGTCTAAACCCCAAATTGATTTCTAGACAACGCAGATGGTGGTGATTGAAATGTCTTAGAAGGATTTTTCTTCGATAATGACTCCAGCTTTGATTTAGGGTTTTTCTTAAATGAAGATAGGAAAATAAGAAAGTTTGGTTAGAGAGAGAATGAAATGGTGAGAAACTAAGGCTTTGTCATTTGATGTTAAAATCATGTTACTAGACACTAAATGTAATAGAGACTTAGACAAATATGTATTAGGGCCCAATCTCCTGATGAACTAATGGCCACGATCCCCTAATAATATGTGATAATACAAAATGGTTCTCGGGTATCGGGTACCCGAATTGGTCTCGGGTAAGACCCGGACCCAAACCGATACCCACGGATAAACCTAAAAAGTATCCAATAGGGTAAAATAGTTATACCCGAATCTGTTTTCGGGTCGGTTTTGGTTCAAGTCTTTGGGTCCGGGTTTTATGCTCAGGGCTAGTTTTAGCCCCTCTCTTATCACGTGCTAGTCAGTTCCCGTTACACATATTCCAAAAAAATGGGTCTCACAAACTTACTTGCCATTAATAGCTGTTTTGTAGTTGGACGAACCCACACTCTCTTCTTCTGACTAGGCGTGTGTACTCCCTTTCAAATAGTAGGCGCGTGAAATTACAGTTCATTTCCTCCCACCACCACCATTTCTCATTCATCTTCTACAAATTCCTATATGTTATAACCGGAGTTAGCACAATAAATATTTGTATTATCTTAAGTCGAATTTCTCGTTTATTGAATAAGTTTTAAGATGAATACAATGAGAAAGTAGTCAATTCTCTTTGAAAACGCCTAAACTAGAAATCTACTCCGCTCTGCTCTGCTCCGCTCCGTTTCGTTGCTATAAGTGCTCTAAAAGTTCTGAGTGCCAAAGATGGCCTTCTCCTTGGACCAAGATCCTTTATTTATAGACATGAATCATTTTCCTTAATGGATTAGGTTTTCCTCATTATCCTTATTAGCTTGTGATCTTATCCCGAATTTTCAGGGATTCTCCTACGAATTTCATAATCTCCTTGAACCTTCTAGAATTCTTCTTTATTAGGCCAAAAGTGCTTTTGGTCAGAAAACGAGCTTTCTGAGGGGCAAAACCCACCTCCAACAGTTGTTTCCCCTAATTTAATGACTGTATTAATCGAGGTCTTTGAATTTTAAAAATTATGAATATTCTTTTAATAACTATCATGTA
The DNA here is from genome assembly GCA_900406405.1 of Lepidium africanum. NCBI lineage: Eukaryota > Viridiplantae > Streptophyta > Magnoliopsida > Brassicales > Brassicaceae > Lepidium > Lepidium africanum. The sequence continues at coordinate 138,148 of OVAX01000084.1, read as the reverse complement.
TTGGTCTTAATTTCTTCTTTTCTCCTTCTTTTTGTTGATGGATCTTTTTCATCTTGGCCCATTAACTTTAGCAAAAAAGCCCATCACTTCTTACCCAACTACATAAAGCTCTACTCTTCTTCTATTCTACCCTTTCTCACTTTCACTCTTCTTCACTCCCCTTGGTGGCTCGGTTATTTTCCGACTCGGCGAAGCTATCCAGCTCAGCTCGATGGGTTTTCAGTCTTTTCTGGCTCGGTTCATTGGGGATTTGGTCTGGCTCGGCTTGTTTGGGATAGATCCAGCTTGTCTTCGTCATAGGTTCACTTGGTCTGTCTTTATTGCGAGTACCGGCTCAGCCTGTCAGTTTTCGGCTTGGCTAGTTGAAGACCGGCTCATCTTGAAAATCTGACTCGGCTTGTGGGTAAAGATCCGGCTCGGCTTCCCAAAGATTCGACTCGGTTCGCAATGTCCAGTTCGGCTCAAAAAATCTTTCATTAATCCGGCTCGGCTCGTGGGATTTTCAAATCCGGCTCGGCTCGTGGGATTTCAATCCGGCTCGGCTCATGGGATTTCAATCCGGCCCGGCTCGTGGGATCCTCAAATCCGGCTCGGCTCGTGGGATTTTAAATTTGGTTGGGCTCGTGGGATCAAATCTGCCTCGGCTCGTGGGACTTCTTCCGGCTCGGCTCGGTATATTGGTGGTTTAGGTATTAACTTTTCTTTTTGCTTATCTTTTTCGGTGTTTTTGAATTGGTTAGAATAATAACACATCGGGTGCGGCTCGGTGTTTCCGTGAATTGATATCTTTACCTTCTGCGTTCGTGATATGTCAATGGTCCGATGTGACAAAGTTTCATTTTCTTGACTTGTTGACAATTTGGCACGAATGATTACTTGTGCTATTATAAATGTTACTCTTTGTTTGAGCTTTCTAATCATCCCTCTTCTTCTTTTTTGTTACCGGGTTCAGCAGTGTTATCCACAGGCTTGGCTTTTGATACGAATTTGGTTAGGCCCTTGTCGGGTTTGGTTGAGGATTTTCTGATTTAATGGTAATGTCTTGCTTTATTTTCTTTATTTTGTTTGAATTTTCTTCTTGCACTTTTATTTATTGTAGTATCAAATCCTTAGCAAAATCTGATTTTGCTCTTCATTCCGAATATGCACTTTCGGATTTGGCTTTGTCAGATTCCGCTTTTTCACATCAATTCATGTGATTCAATTTCTGAGTTTTTGCTCTAGGATTTTTGCGGATTTGCCACATTACGGATTTCATCGGTGCTTTGAGAGCTTCCATTCTTCTTGCTAAGAAGCACATTTTACGGTAACTAATTCATCATTTCCTTTTTCTTGGATGTTGTCAATTATAGTATAAATTCTCGTAACGTTGTTACTTTAGTGATTTTGATCTACCTCCAATAGTTGATTTAAATTTTTTTAAGAATCCTTTGATTGTATTGTGGGTTTGCTATAGTGCCTTAGTAATTTTATCTCCACTTTCGTGGGCTTGGTAAAGTTTTGCGGGTGTGGCTCTAATTTTCTTTGACCTTGATGTTGCTTAAGTTTTATATAGGCTTCATATATCTTTATTTGATTCAAATTCGCATTGGTTCAGCACTGTTGATTCGGTGAGCAGGCTCGGATCAAGAATATTACGGACTCGTCGAGTTTCTAACTGGTTCGGCGTGCCTTGCTGATCCGACTGTCTTTCTTCTTATTTGCAGGTTTGGTGTCTTCGGGTTTTTGATTCTTCAGAGTTTCTTCTTCTTTGGTAATTGGCAGGTTCGGTTAGCTTTTACTTAGATTACTTGTCCAAAAGAAAGTAATTCATGATGGTTTTTTTATTATTATTATAGAACGTTGACGGGTGTCCTCGTGTTCAGTGAATTTCGATCTTCTTGGACATGGCTTGGATTATATATTTCGGGTAGTTACCACATTATTCTCTTGATATAATTAAATATAGCATAGGTTTCGTCTAGTCATTTTCTAGTCAAGCCTAGTCCACCTCCGTTCATTGATTCAAGTACTTCAAGAATTCCCTTGATTAGATTGCGGGTTTGCTCTGGTATCTTCAAGACTTAGGCATCCCATCTTTGCCATATTAATCATTCCGCACATCCTCTTTTGGGGCAATTTTTATTCTATCCTTAAAATAATTTTTGTTTAATGGAAGTGTTTGAGAATTTAACGTCTGTCTTCTGTTCTCAGGTATATTGGAGTTCCATTATGTCAGAGCACTCGAATTTGTCAGGGTTTAGTGGGAGTAGTTCATCGTCCGATTTGTCTTCTGGTTCTAGCAAAAGTTCTGTTCCGACAGATACCGAGATTGACGTAGTATCCCATCATGGTGAATCCATCTATATTGAGTGCACTCTTCCTCAGAAAAAGGTTTCTCGCCCTGCTGGTACTAGTAAAGTTAGGAAAAAATCATCGAAAGCGGAGAAACAAAAGCTTTAAGAGAAAAGATAAGTCTGTTCGGAAACGGAAGCTGCGCATTAATGAAGAAGTGTTGATTCCTTTGGTAAATGGGAGGATTCCTCGGGATTGGGTGTGAGATCTTGGTTTTCTCCATTCCAGTATGCCATCTGCGGACATTAGCGCGATCAATCAGTTTTCCACTTCTACTAGCACCAGGCTTAGAGTTTCAAGGGCGATTCGCCGTTTTCCATGAGAAACTCTATCGGGATATTTATGTTTACATGAGGATTATTTCCTAAAATGCGGTCTTTGGTTTCCTTTGCCAAGTCTTCTTATCGAGTATTGCAGGAGACGTCGGATTACCATTTCTCAGCTTACTCCTCCCACAACCCGCAATATGGTTGCTTTGCTTGTGATTGGGGCCACTTTAGGTTTTGATGTTGATTGTGATCCTTTTGAAGCTATTACTACGATTATGAAGAGTACAATGTTTGATGGGACTTTCTTTGCAACCATGCGTCTTAATTGTGCTATTTTGAGTGACAAACCATCTAAAGTGAATGAATGGAAAGACCGCTATATCTTCTTTGAGATTAATGAAGCTTCAGTTCCTGATGTTAATGCCGATTTCAGAACTTTGTTGTCTCCTATCTTGGATTGTCTTTGGTTTTTGAGGAAATTCTATGATTCTTTTGCAGGAAGCGGTTTGGCAATCCGTTGAAAAAGTCGGGGAAAAAAGGGGACGAGATCTTCTGTCTCTGTCCGTTCCAAAGAAACATCGTGCTAATTCTTCCAATGATAATCCTATCCGTTTCGACAGTTCGGATAGATCTCCAATTACTCTTTCTACCTCCAAGGATCATGACAATGTTGCTTACTTCAATAGGCATATTCGTCCTAATAAGGACGTTCTTCCTCATGTGGAGAGTATTTCCCAGATGAATGTGTACAAGTCATACTCTTATCATGCTTTCCAGGTAAATTAAGGTCTCTTTGGGGAGAATTTCAAATATCGGAATATTCAATCTCTTATCCCTCTTGTATCGGGTTTTGCAGGCGACCGATTATCTTAATGTTTTGGTCAAAGAGTACGAACGTCGGTTGACAGAAATAGAGTATCTAAAAGTCCAGAAAGATGCTGCTCTTTGCGCTTGGGATTGGGTTCAAGATGAGTTGGACAGCTTAAAGAAGAAGATGTCGGGTTAGGAATCTGCGTTCTCTAAGAAAAAACTTTCTCTGGAAAATATGCACTTGCGAGCGAAGAAAGCTAAAGGAGAGCTTAATGAGATTAAAGCATCTGTTGAGTCAGAGAAAACCCGCATCTTAAAAGAAAAAGCGGAAGGAATTGCGGTGGTGATGGCCCATGCATCTTCTCAGCTTGCAAAGTTGAAGGAGTATTTTGACAAGGAGTCCGAAGTTCGGGGTCTTCATGCAGAACTGAACCAAGTCAGGGGATTTTTGTGGACTTTCTTCCAATACTCAGGTATTCCTTTGTTTACGCTATTATAATATTTGGTTATAGTTTGCTTTGGTCTTTTGATTCAGATATTTTGTTATCATAGGCGATCTTGAACCGAAGTTTCTGAAGCTCTCGAAACTTGCATGAAAGACGATTTCAACATTCTTTCTTCGAAGTATAAGGCTGCAGGCATTACTATTCCTGATGATGGAGCTTTCTCTTTTACCGCTGGCTAATGGATGTGGTTCTCTTCCGTCGACTACTTCTGGAATTCCTCCTCGGGTCTGCATCTGGTCAACATGGGTCGAACATTGCAATTCTCTTTACTTAGTTTTTTTTTCTTTTTGCTTCCCTTAAAACCTAAATTGTCGAGACAGCTTGCAAGCAATGCTTGGCAAGATATTTCCTGAAGTCAGAAATTTGGAGATGGCCTCAGAGCATTTTGTTTTGAGGGGTCTTCCCTTAAAACTAAAATTGCAGAGACAGCTTGCAAGCAATGCTTGGCAAGGTTTTGATAACACGTTTTTGCGAAAAATGGAGTATGATTTTATTGAAGTAGCTGCACCTGAAAAGAGGTTGCCTATGTACCCCGCATGGATCAAGCTTGATCGTAGTTCACACACATTTTTTTAAATTATTTATTTACAAGCAGAATAATTGATGTCCAAAAGTAGACTAATAGTATAACCGCTTCAGGTTGATGGAGTTCCACGAACGTGGTATCATCATTCCTTCCAAGGTCATCAACTTGTAAACTCTTGGCGTTACAATCTTTGAGATTAAATATGGTCCTTCCCAGTTTGCCCAACTTTCCTGCGTTTACTTCGGCTTTATTCTCGAATACTTTTCTTAAAACCAGGTCTCCTTCAGCAAAATGCCTTCCCTTCACCTTCTTGTTGTAATATTTGGCCACCTTTTGTTGGTAATTTTGGAGTCGCATGAGGGCTTGTTCGCGGTGTTCTTCGAGATCATCTAGGCAATCTTCCATCATCTCGTCATTTAACTCAGGGTGTTGTACAAGCATTGTTCTTCTAAGGCTGGGGATATTAGCTTCAGTTGGTGCTACAACTTCTACTCTATGAGCAAGAGAAAAAAGGGATTTTTCTAGTTGAACTTCTAGGGGTTGTTCTATGTGACCAAAGTACTCCGTCGAGTTTGTCGGCCCAAAGTTCCTTTTTTTCTTCATGTCGTTTCTTTAGGCCATCGAGTATCATTTTATTTGTTGCTTCGACCTGTCCGTTTCCTTGGGGATTCCTTGGGGTTGATTGCTTAGTCGGGTGTTCTAATGGGTGCAAAATCCTTCAAATCGAGAAGATGTGAATTGGGTTTCGTTGTCAGCTACGATTTCGTATGGTAATCCATGTCGGCATATTATATTTTTCCAAACAAACTTTTGAACATCGACATCTTGTATCTTGGAGTATCACCCGGCTTAACCCATTTGGTAAAATAGTGCGTCATGATTAACAAAAATCGCTTTTGCCAAGACGCCTGAAGTGGTCTGACAATATTCATCGCCCATCTCATGAGACGCTAAGGTGGTACACTTGACTTTAGGAATTCCGTCGGCGCATGGATTAGAGGGGCATGACGTTGACACTTCTCATATTTCGTAGTGAATTTCTCGTAGTCGGTTGCCATGGTCGGCTAGAAATATCTGAGTCTGCATATTTTCAGAGTTAAAGCTCGCCCATCCGAATGATTTCCTCCAGCTCTGTCATGAAATTCTTGCATTACTTTCTCTGCTTCATGTTCGTTAAGGCATGTTAGCAGTGCACATGCGGTACTTCTACGCAAAATTTTTTTGTCTAGTAAAGTGTAGTGTATACTTCTAACTTTTAACCGTCGGGCCGCCCACCTATCAGCTGGCAGTTTCCCATCTGCTATGTAGGCTTTTATTTCCTCCCGCCAATCGGTCATCATACATTGCCCTTTCGGGAGTTGTATGCTAGGTGAGTTGATACTTTCGACCGGTATGATCCGTCGTTGTGTCGGATCCGAGGTTATTGCCAATGCTACTAGGGCATCGGTGAAAGAATTTTCATCACACGGGATTTTCGTTCAGGTGAAGGATTGAAAATCCTTTGCAATTTCCTGGGCAACTTTCAAGTATGCGTCCATGCGTTCATTTTTTGCGTCATATTCTCCATTGACTTGGTTGCCAACAAGTTGGGAGTCACGATACGCTTGGATATGTCTAACACCTAATGCTTTTGCGAACCACAATCCGGTGATGACCGCTTCGTATTCTGCTTCATTATTTGAGGCTGGGAAAGATAATCGGAAAGATTGCTCCAAGATTTCATGGTTTGGTGATTCAAGTCGTACTCCTATTCTCGACCCGTGCCGAGATGCCAATCCGTCAACGTGCAACGACCACTTTTCTTCGATAGCAGGCTCCATCATAACGACATATTGGGGAAGTTTGGTTATGAAATCCGTTAATACTTGAGATTTCGCGCTTGTCCGTCCTTTGTACTCGATGTCATACTCGCTTAATTCTAGTGTCCACTTAGTCATTCTTCCCGATTAACTCAGACTATGTAAAATTGTGCGGAGTGGCTGGTTTGAGAGCATGGTAATCGAGTGAGATTGGAAATACGATCTGAGTTTTCTTGTGGAGGTTACGACTGCCAACGCTAACTTCTCTGCCGTTGAATACCTTGTTTCCGCTCCATCCAACGCCTTGCTAACATAGAATATTGGTTTTTGTTCTCCGCGATCCTCTTTGACTAAAACTCCGCTCATTACCAAGCTGGAAACAAATACATATAGATACAAAATTTCTCCGTCTTCTGGTTTAGCTAGGATGGTGGTGTTGAGAGCTGTTCTTTTAGCTGTTTGAATGCGTCTTCGCACTTGTCGTCCAAATCAAAATGTTTTTTTCCATAGAGTAATTGATAGAATGGAAGGTGTTTATCTGTTGATTTTGATATGAAGCGATTCAGTGCGGCTATTCGTCCCGTCAATCTTTGAACTTCCCGCGTGTTTTTGGTGAAGGTAAGTTCATTACCGCATTAATTTGTTTCGGATTAGCTTCGATTCCTTTTTTGGTTACAATGTAACCTAAGAATTCTCCTGAGGTAACTGCAAACGTACACTTGGTAGGATTGAGTTTCATTTGATATTTGTTCAATATCTCAAAGCACTCCCGCAGGTGGGTAATGTGGTCAATGCTTTGCGTAGATTATCATCGATGTATACTTCCATAGTGTCGCCTAAAAGTGGAGCGAACATCCGGTTGACTAATCGCTGATAGGTTGCTCCCTCATTCTTCAACCCGAATGGCATCACCTTATAACAATAGGTTCTGCGATCCGTTATGAACGCCGTATTTCGCGATCTGCTGGATGCATCATGATTTGATTATATCCTGAGAAGGCATCCAAGAAGGTTACTAGTTCGTTTCCAGCTGTGGCTTCTACAAGTCGATCGATATGTGGGAGAGGAAAGCTATCTTTTGGACATGTCTTGTTTAGATCCATAAAATCTATGCACACTCTCCATTTCCCATTTTTCTTTTTAACGACGACAGGGTTAACAAGCCACTTAGGATATTTCACCTCCATTATCGAATCGACATTAGTTAAGTATTCCACTTCATCATTTACTGCCTTTACCCTCTCTGGACTGAGTTTGCACCTTTTTTGTATAATTGGCTTGTACGTCAGATAGATGTTGAGATCATGGCAAGTTATTTTTGGGTCTATCACTGGCATATCAGTAGTTGACCATGTGAATGTTGAAATATTTTCTTTCAGGAATTTAACTATCTTTTTCTGTAGTCTTTCATCAAGATCCGCTCTAATTCACACGGTCCGCTCCGGATGTAGTGGATCGATATTTACTTGTTTGGACGACTCTTTCCTTGGATTTTTTTCGCATGAGAGTTCCACTAGAGTAACCTTTTTCGAGATCATATATGCTCCTTTGGAATTTTTGAGTTTTCGTTCCGTAATGTAACATGAGCGTGATGCTCGTTGGTTGCCCCTGATTGTGTACATTCCACTCGGAGTTGGGAGTTTGACACATTGATAATATGTTAAAGCAACCGCCTTCATTGTATAAATCCATGGTGTTCCCAAAATAACGTTGTAAATTGCGAGTTTGTCGATTACGACAAACTTTATCCACTTAGTTATTCCTGCGATACGAACAGGTAACTTTATTGTTCCAACGATGGTTGTTGCTTCTCCATTGAACCCTATCAAAGGTTTTACTGATAGCTTGATGTCCCATTCGTTGACTCCCATTTGTTTCAAAGTATCTTTGAAGATGAGGTCAACCGAGCTTCCGGTGTTGATGAGTATGCGTGAAACTGCACAGTCAGCTATTTGTAGGTCGATCACCAAGTGATCGTCATGCGGCCTATCTAATCCCTCTATATCTTCATCAGAAAAAGATATCATTGGATTTGGTATAGTTTTTCGCTCTCTTAGTTTTTCGTCGGGAGAATGTTCAGAGGAAGATGTTGCTTTTCTTTCCTGTTTTTTCATCGAGCGAATAGAATCACACCATGCCAACTCTCCTCCCACAATCATACCAACGGGTTTCAGTGGAGGCATGCCTTACCTTTCTTTTGACTTTTCTCTTTCCTTTTTCTTGGACTCATCCGCAGATTGCTTTTTGTTGGGTTGATTTTCTTCTCTTTTTTCCTGTTTTGGTTCTTCGTAATATCTTCTCCGCCAAATGTTACTTCATTTTTCACTATTCCAATCCAATCTCCGACGGCTGCGGTTGTCATCAGGGATCTTCCCTCGTTGATATTTTGCAAAGAGCATTCTTTGTAAAATAATACATTGTGATGTCGGATGTCCGGGTCTTTTATGGTAAGTGTAGTAGTTACTTTCACCTCTTGCTTCGTCATAATATCGCCTCTTAGTTCTTTGAGGAGGTGGTGTTGCTTCGCGGGTGTTGATATTGAAGTTGGATGTTCTCCTCCAATTCTCGTCTCTCAGGTAATCTTTATCGTAATGCTGCCTCGGCTCGTGATTTTCGTCTTTTGCTTCTGTTTTTGAGGTTAACATTTTATGAAGAGCGAGTCTCTTTGTGTATGCCGCCCTATCCTCCTCCATCTTCGCGTAATTCATTGCGCGGCTCAAGGCATCTTCCAGCGAACTTGGGTGATGAAGAATTATGCTTTCTTGAAAGCTTGAATTGTGTGGCAATCCTTCCTTCAAGGCATGAATGACTATGTCATCGGGGGCGTTTACTCTGTAAGCTACTTCTCGGAATTGGTCGATGTAGGCTCGAATCGACTCCATCAGGCCTTGTATTGTTGCATAAAGATCCAAACTTGAAGTGTTTTCCTGGATGAGCATCGAATAGTGTTTCAAAAAGTTGTGAGTGAGCTGTTGGTAGCTATGTATCGAATTTGGTTCCAATTTAGAAAACCAACTCAATGCGTCTCCGGTCAAGATTTCTACAAACAGTTGACAATTTCCTACGTCTATTTCTTCTGGTTAAAATCTCGCTCGCTCGAGAACTAAGTTTATTTGTGTTAGGAAATGACTTGGGTTCGTTTTGCCTTTGTATGTTGGCAGTTTCAGCTCTTCCGGATGTCCGACATGAATGCTAGTTATCCTTTCCAAGAATGGTGTATTTGAGTCCTCATCAGAATTCGATCAATTTCTGGTGCCGAACTGGTTGCTCGATGGACCCTTGAATTAATTTCCTGTAAGACTGCTTCTACTCTTTCGTTTATGCGTGATTCTTACTAAATTCTGGCGCTTCCTCCGTAAGACCCGCGTTCAGCTGAGGCACTTCTAATCGGATTCCTTTGGTTATGAGATGTTGTTCCTGGTTGACCACTTCTTTCTGGTGAATCTGGGAATAGAACCCGTCTTAAGGGTAACGGGGTTGCGCGATCATAACGATGTCATGCCGGCTCACTTGTTGTTTACCTTTGGAATTATGCTAATGTTGCGTTTAATTCGTTGAGACGTTCGTCGAATTTCTGCTCCATCTCTTTAAACAGGTTTGCGTATGTTTTTGGTTCGGTGGTTTGGGAGAGCGGCGCTACTTGATGATTTGTTTTGGTTGACGGGAATGAGGCATTCTCCGTTAAACCTGTTGCTGGTAGGACATCTCCAGTTCTTGAGATATCTATTTCTTGTCTCAGCCCCGACGACGGGATTCCACCTCTTCGTCCTGGAATATTGTCCTGCATGATTCCGTCTTGATTCGGGTTTCTGTTCGTCCGCTCGATCAAATTTTCCATGTTCTCCATCTTTCAAACTTTTCGTGCGTATAGAAGAACTCTTTTGTCCCCACAGACAGCGCCAACTATTCTAACCGAAGTTATCACAATAAATATTTGTATTATCATGGGTCAAATTCCTCGTTCATTGAATAAGTTTTAAGATGAATACAATGAGAAAGTAATCAATTCTCTTTGAAAACGCCTAAAGTAGAAATCTACTCCGCTTTGCTCTACTCTGCTCCACTCTGCTCTGCTCCGCTCTGTTTAGTTTTGTTGCTATAAGTGCTCTAAAAGTTCTGAGTGCCAAAGATGGCCTTCTCCTTGGACCAAGACCCTTTATTTATAGACCTGAATCATTTTCCTTAATGGATTAGGTTTTCCTCGTTATCCCTATTAGCTTGTGATCTTATCCCGAATTTTCAGTGATTCTCCTGCGGATTCCATAATCTCCTTGAACCTTCTAGAATTCTTCTTTATTGGGCCAACAGTGCTTTTGGTCGAAAAACGGGCTTTCTTAGGCGCGAAACCCACCTCCAACACTATCACTCTCTTTCCTTCTTCTTCTAGGGTTTATTCTTCTTCTTTTCCAAAAAAAATTCGTTGGCTCCCTGACATACCTCAAAATTTCATTATTGAAACTTAAACAAGCAGCAATCTCTTTCATTATTAAACATCATTCCCTCGATTACCATGAAAAAATGTACACTATAACTTTCAAAACTCATGGATCCTAGTTGCGATAACGATGATGCTGAGTTCTGGCTTCCACTGGAGTTTCTCACTGATGAGGATTTTCTCGTCGAGAAGGAGAATAACGGTGGAGGAATTGTTGATGATTCCAATTGTTTGTTCCCGGACGAGTATTTTTGGGGGGGGGGGGGATGGTTTGCTCTGCTTTTACGCCAAACGTACAGTTCTAGTAAGAAGAAAGTTGACGACAAGAATCTCTTAGTTAATTTGACTTGGAAGATGATTTCTCCTGTGGATTTTTCCGTAACCATGCTTGTCCAGGCAGTAACAACAAGGTAATTCGATCTCTAAACCAGTTTGTTCCCAATCTTCTTTGTTTTCTTTGGATTTCAAATTTTGGGGTTGTTTTCTTTTGTAACTGTGTTTCATTTTATGGTTTCTTCAAGCGTGGGATATGACTTCTTCGCCTATATGTACAGACGAAAACAATTGTTTTTGCCAGAACCAGATATCTAATCATAATTCCCAATCGCAAGTTTCTTCTCAGGCGTCGTGGGACACGATGAATATCAACAACGAACTGTACGATTACTACAACCATTATAGTGGCAATGGTCTTCTCAGTGCTCCCGGAAACCCAAATAACGGCGGCTCTGGTTACTTTCACCAACACCAACCCCTCGTGTACCCTAAGCTACAAGCTATTCAAGTAAAATCAATAATAACTGTATAAGATTTGGTTTTCTAAGTTTTGAGTTCGATTGTTTTGAATGGTTTGTTTTCATTTTGTAAAATTTGTTGTAGTTTCGGCAACTAAACATCAACAACGAATGAAACATTATCGCCAATTGGTGCAGCAGAGTATAGGTTTAAGGGCTAATAGCAACAAAAACGTAGGTCCTGTTGATTTCTCGACATCTACATAGTCTAATAATGAGCTTCCAAAGTGTGATGGTTCAGATATGAGAGCTGTATTTCTCAGAAACAACACCGGAAAACGTGAATCAACCGCCACTGGCATCTTCCTTCCCCGTCGCACCAATCATTCTTCAGGCGTTAAGCATTGCAAGAAGAAGCCCAGTACGTTCCAAAAGTTTCGTTTCTCTCAAATCTCAGTTTTCTTGTTGTTTGTATTCTTATCAGAAATATTTTTCACTCTTGTATGTAGATCAATTAATGGTTCTGGTTCCGGCTAGAGTGGCTCAGGTTCTGAATCTGAATATAGACGAACCAGTCCGCTCTTTAGCAAATCTTAACGGTAATAAATTCTCAAATTCAAGAGCTTATTTAAGTAGTCAATTTTATATATAATTAGTTGATTAAATTATCTTTTTGTGAATCATGTAGATGCGTCATGTAGAACATAGAGCAACAATGAGGGACTCTCAAGCCAAATGCAGGGTGGTGTACGGTTTGAGCAGCCAGAGAACGAGTTTTCTTTACCATCAGACTGTGCTTATTGACATATTTGGTTTGAGTAACTTTTCTTAGTGTGTTTTAAAGTGAAGACCTAACGCTTTTGAAGAAAGAAGAAGATTAGGTTTGATAACAGGTAGTCAAATAGAGGAAAGAAATAAGTTAGGGTTTATATATATAGTAGAAGATTTGAAAGAAAAAAATAAATAAAGATAATAACTGTGGGAGACGACAAGGTTTTGGATCGTTATAACTATAGCCATCATTAATGGTTGATTGACGAACAAAATTAAATATCCATAACTAAATATCCACAACTAGCCAAGTAGGTATACTTATTAGGACGTTATAATCAACATAGTGTTATTGGTGTCTTACTAAAAACTAGTTTTTCACATCATATAATATGATATATATTACTCAATCAGTTAACTGTAAAATTCATTATTATAAATAAATACACTATGTTCTAGTCGAAATAAAAATAAAAATAAAAATAAAAATAAATACGGTATGTTCTTGATAAGAAAAAATGAAAGTACCACTTCACTGACACATAAGTAACTATGAATAATACAATATGAAGTAATTCTATGATGTCGCAAAACATAACTTTTTTTCTCGTTATATTTGCTTTTAATGTGCATTGTTATTAATAGGGTTTTCTGCAAAAAAAAAAATATATATATACTCTAATGGTTTCACTTTGCAAAAAAACCATCAAAGTTAAAAGTGTACAAAAAAACTATCATAATAACAATGATTTGCAAAAAAAAAAACATCCAGGTAACAATGTGAAAAAAAAAAATGATCAATATAACTAGGAATTGTAAAAACACCACTCAAACTAATGTCTAACTTATTATTATAAAATCTAAGGAGGGTGTATTGAAAGTAGAATTTTAGGTGATTCTAAATTTTTTTTAAAATCACTTGTTATTCAACTGATGACTTCTAAATCACTTCTCAGATGGTGTGTTATTGAACTTGATAGTTTAACAAAATCACTTAAAATAATACACAATCTCATGTTATTGAATCAATAGTTTTTCAAAATCATATAAAATCTCATGTTATTCATAAGTTAACAATTTTTTAAAAAAAATCTCTCAGCTTGATTTTAGGAGATTTTTAATACCTTTATAGTTGAAAAAAATAAATCTCAAAATCCTACCTATTTAGGTGTGATTTGAAAAAAAAAAAACACACACACACAGACAGTTTTGTTATATTAGAAATTCACTAATAATAAAAAATAAGCTTCCATTTTCATTATTTATTGCTGCCATTTTTTTGTAACTTATGACTGCTATTTTTCTTTATTTTTTGGTTTTTTTTTTTTTTTTTTTTT